>CM053790.1:531003311-531113311 GCA_028749045.1 Cupressus sempervirens
TTCATCGATCAGTTATCCTTGGTTTATTTTCTAGTCGCCATGATGGGACTGAAATGTGTTTTATGATGTCATGTTGTGACATGTCTGACTCAACCATTTTGGAGTCTTCGATCAATATGATTGAGATATACTTTGGTTATTGAGAACCAATGGATACTTTTGATTATCAGTGATGCTTCAGTTGCCAATAGGGAGCTGTTGTGGTCATGATTTTCTATGGATGCTTGCTCATGGAGATTTGATGCTTTTTTGCATATTTGATAATTTTATTATGGATTATCTTTTGTGATTTTGAGATTTGTGATTCCATGATCTTAGGTTAGGTTATCTTCTTGTAGTGTTGGGAAGTGGCTTGCAATGGGGGTTGGGGCCCTAAGAGGCTGCCAGGGTAACTCATTGTAAGTTGGTTAAAAAGTGAAAATATTCACACCTAATACTAACTAAATGAACCTAAAAAGATAATTATTTTGTTCTCACCCATGCCTTGCGTGCTTGTATAGACTAGGATGGGAGTAGAGAAAATGCATGGTTGCGACCTTGCATTCCATAATACGCCTCATCAATATGAGAGGATACTAGTGGTCGCATGAGGATCAGTATGGACCCGTGGAGTTTAGCTAACTGCCAAGGTAACTTGTACATGATATATGCGATGACACTTTTTCGATTGCATAGTAGGTTCCTACATGTCTTTGTGTGCCTCTGGGAATTAGATGTCAGTTTTGTGTGATGGAACCTTTGAGTTAGTATACTTTTAGGATTCCTAGACTTATAGAGATTTATGCTATGTGTTTTGGATAGCCTATTTGGGACTTGAGATTATCTCCTCAGCACGGTGGGAGTGGACCACTTAGGTACCACGCGGTCAGGTGGTAGTGTTTTTCCACTTTTATCATTTAAGATTCATTGAGACATCGTGGCTGATGCGTCCTTCATGATGGTGGATATGTATCCTTTCATTGATTATTAGCATATGTTAGATGATGTTATCTTATGCTTTTATTTGCATGTTAGATTACTTTCTGCATATGATATAGTATATGTTAGGAGTGACATTTCTACTATGATAATACCAATGATCTCTTCGGTGATATTGGAATGTTATGCACGGAGGGATGGCTAGGGCCCATGATGGTCTAATGATGCCATTAACGGTTGGGAGGAACCGTGCACTTAGTTTATTATGTTTGATCTTTATTATGGATGTTTATATCTTCTATGATGATGTATCATGTGTATCATGTGATTATCTTTACTTTGATGTATCATGGATTAGAATAGGATGATGTACCTTATTCCACATATGTATATTCTTTTAAGCTTTTCATACCCTGTGGCATGTACAGTGGATGATTGAGCATTTAGAAATATAACGTATACACATTGGACATATCATTATTATTTCATCTGGTTGTTATATTAGATGGATTCAAGAATGTTAGTTGATTTGGATGTAATTCAACGTTAAGGGATACTTAAAGAATGTAATCTATTATGTATCTTATGTTTACTTGGACATTGCTATTGCTTCCGTTATGGTGCTTAAGTTATATGTGGTATTTAATTTCATGTAAAAAAAAAAAATACTACCAAACTTAGTGAAATTCTAGGTTAATTTTTTGGATCCCTTGACGGGGCATTACAGATTGCTAAGGAAGAAGAACATAGTGTTGTCTGAACAAGTTAGTATGAACTGATTTATATATTTCCTAAGTTATTGTAAGTTTTATCAAGTGATAATGAGATGAAATTTTTTTGAAAATTGGAATTTAAGGTCAAATTTTGATGGAAATATGGAAAGATCAAGAAGGTCTAAAGTGAGAGTCAAAGTTTGTTACAAGATCTATGACTAAGAAAATTCAAGAAGGATATGATGGTGGAAATTAAAAAAGGATAAGGATGGACACAAAGTTCTATGTAAAGTTATATTTTCTATGTCTCTAAGTTCATTGTATGAAGGAATTTTGTTGTAAACCTAAGATTGGCGATTTTGATTAAATGACAAGAGATAGAAGGATCTAGAAGCATTGAGAAAATTATTTAAGGAGGAGATCGAGACATTTTTAGGCTGTTAGTTAAAAAACTCTATTGGATAATGTTGTTGTCAGTCATATTGTTATGAAGAGAGAAGTTATTAAAGGAAAAAGAGTAAAAGAATTGATCCAAGTGAACCAATCATAGTAGAGAGAAGACAAGAAGAAGAATCTGTGAAAGATAGAATCAATCTAGTGAGTAAAATATAGAGAAGGAGAAAGAATAAATATCTAAACAAGCAAAGGTAGTTTCTATTCTTAACAAGTCACTTTATACTTTTATTATTTAACCATTGTAGCAAAAACTAGAAGTATTGTGTGGACCTAACAAGTCTATGAAATATTAGCATTGGAAATATAAATGGGAAAGTAAGTTCTAAGAGGGGGGAGTGAATCATTACTTTAAAACTTTTACCATAAAAATATTTCACCATTCATCCATCTCATAACTTATCAAATCAAATAAAATATCTAACCATGCATCACAACCATAGCATAATGTAAATCAACACATAACACAAAAGATTTTGGTTAGCCAAAAACCCTCCAAGGTGAAGGTAAAACTAGGGTGGGGATGACACCCACAAATCTTCACTATTGCAACAATAAAGTTTGGCCAATTATGGCTACAAAATTTTGATCATAATCTATGATCATACCCTATGGAAGGTCTATCTTTTTAAAGGCTTACTAAACTATTAGGTCTTAACTTGATGAAAGGATTTAAACTCATGATTAAGTAAGCACTCTGTTAGGAGACTTACACAAGTCCATTAAGACTACTCTATTAAGAGATTTACCATATATCACTTGTCAAAATGATTCAGTACCTGATCCTTTCGTTAGCACCTTTTCTACTAGATGTCAGATCTACTCTTTGTTGATTGTATCTTAAATATTTTGATCAAATTTATCTTCACTAACCCTTTCCTACTTGTCTTCTCAAATGAATTTGTTCTTATCAACTGGTTCTCCATCTCTAATCCTTCACTTAAGCATCTTCTCCATCATGAATATCTTCTATCCTCTTGCCATTATCACTTCTTTGCATATGATACTCCTCTTTGCATCTAATTCTCCCCTTAGGGTTTGCCTCTTTAAATAGTCATTTGGAGATGATCTTAGGTAACAATAAACTACTCTAGTTGATTGTTATTTCCACTTAAAGCTTCCCTTTTTCTTATTGGTTACTTAGGTTACCTTGGGATGTGTGATATGACTTTGTTCTTATCTCACAATATTGCAAATGAAAAATTATGTTAGCCAAAAATGGTTTACATATGCATTTGTGCCATTACAAACTCTTATGTCCATAACTGTGTGCTCAGCATCAATATACTTTTATTGTTGGACCTTAACCATGCTCTTTACTATCACTAAGCCTTTGAATGGCTTAGCACATACTTTTTCTCATCTTTTGAATGACTTAGAAAATACTATTTTCTTGGCATACACCAACTTGTCATATCAGCTCCGTGTGTATTTTTTGAATGTTTGTGCTTAGCTTACTATGTTTACTTGGCCTAAGTAGTAGCTTAGCTGCAGTGATGATGACTAACTCTAATATATAATGACTAAGTTTTTTGTCACTAACTTTGTCAAAACCTCAATGAGATTAACAATCTCTTCATTTGAAATGAGTGGCAAAAACACTTTGTCATGGAATATAGTATTGTGTAGCATACATTATTCAAAAAATCTAGAATATTAGCTTGGTCTATATAAAAAATTTCAAAATCTACAAAAATATTGTCTCATTACCTTGTTACTCTCCCTAAGAAAATACTTTAAAATATTGTGCTCTAGTTTTGTACCTCCCCTTGAGTAGATATTATCAAAAATCATTCTGCTTCAAAAATATATTGCCCTTGCCTTTATATATTGTCTTCCTTGACATAAAATCCCCCTTTTTGACACTTATGTCATTGAAGGTTGGACACTTAAATTGTATTTATCCAAAAGTGTTTGGTGGACTTGCATAATTATTTCCAATGTGGAATCCTAATTATCTCTTGTTGCATCTAAAGATTGAATCTAAATTTTCAAGTTGGCTTCCATGTCCACTAGGCCTTCTTCAATTGAAAGATGGGAATCTTTCTTCAATAATGATTTGGTAAATTTGAGCTCTCATTGAAAAACTTCCATGTGAGGGGTCAACATATACCGAATATTTAATCAAAGTTGATCTAATGTTAGCATCCTTATCTTGCAACTCATCAAGTCTTCCCTGTGTAAGAAGTAATCTTTGTAAATGTAATTGACTAGTGCCAAGAGATGTTTTCAATATAGTTTCAGCAGACTTTAGTTCTCCTTGCAACATATCAATAGTTTGTTGAGTTTCTTGAGTAAAGAAATCAGCATTACAAAGTTTAGTATATAGAGAATATATATTATTTAAAGTTTTCTTCGCACTCTCCATCTTTGTTGACAAGTCAACCTATCTAATTTCTATGGTACTAGAGATTTTATCCATGACCTTGGTGTGAAACCTCTTTTCAAAATATTCTAATAAATTAAAATTAGTCTCTATGCCTTCATCTTTTATCCTATCAACTACATGTACAAGTTGTTCCATGATAGGCTTATTGGTTAATGAATCTGAAATATCAAAAGCATCTACAAAAATAAATTTAATGTCATGCAAAACTTTCTTATGTTTATGCTCTCTCCTAAGCTTTTCTTCACTTGATTTTCGTTTTTGAACCTCCTAAAGAAATTCCATCTCTTCAAGTATGCTCATTTTAGAATTGAACTATGGTAATGTAATCACTTTATCCAAACTGACATCCTCAAATGATGTAGTGTCATAACTCTTGGATTTTTTGGTACTCGGTATGGGTATTTGCAAAGGGGTTGCTTGAGTACTTGGTCTATGAAGAGTCTAGCTACTAAGAGGTGATGTAGTAACTAGCAAGGTAACCAGTCTCTATATGACCACCTATTCCTCGGTCTTAGTAGTCATCTTATGCTCTTCTCCTTGTTCATCCTCCTTGTGATCTTCAAGATATTTTGGTGAGGTGGTTGTAGGACTATCTTCCCTACCCTTATTTCTATACTTTTCTCTTTATCAATTACCACTATTGTTGGTATACCTGAGCTTTGTAGAGTAAGCAGTGACGTGTCTAGTATAGCTACCTCTTTCGCTTTCATCTCAATATCAAACAGTGGCATTTTTGGTTCCTTATTATCCTTATCAAACTCATCTTTCTTTTCCAAAAATTTATCCTAACAAGTTGATTTCTCGTGTGACTCTCTCTACTTGACTTTTACAATAGGTGGTGACAAAGTGGGTGATATCTTAGCCTTAGGAGATTCATAAACCCTTATAAATATAGGATTTGCACATGGAATGGGTGCATCAGTGGATTGTTGTGCCAATTACTTGATGTCATCATCACTAAATGGATTGAAAAACTAATTATATACGAACTAATAATCTCATTAGTGCTAAACAAGACTCCATCCATATTTTTTTCATTAATTGGATGCATGGGCCTTTACATGTTAAAAAAAAAAGAATTATGAGAGAAGAAAGAAAGGAAAAGCTCCAAGTCAAAGTGGAAGTGTTTGGAAGTGCCAAAATTGGAAGTTGATCCTTCACAAGGCATTTGTCAAAGATCAACTATCGACAAAATGTGTTTTTGATGCATGGAAAGCTCTATTTCTGGAACTGGCAGTTAACTATTGGCGAAACTTTTGAAAATGTGCACCTATAGAGCTACGGAGCTATGGACCTATGCACCTACAAACCTATGGAATTGTAGAGTTTCGCACCTCAAAAATGGTCTGAAATCTCAAAATATTAGTGAGTGTAAAAATTGATATTCTTTCATCTGGGTTTTGTTCCCCTTCAATCCAAAGCTATGTTTGGATGTTTGCCCTTGAATTTCTCTATAATCTTAGTAATTTTAGCTACATTTGGTAAATCTATATCCTACTATTTTCACTTGAGCTTCTATCTATAATTGTCTACCTCAATTCAGGTGTCAGCAAAATCCTTGAGTTTGGTATCCAATTCTAATAAAGCTTCTTCAGTCTTGAAGGCTTGTCAAATATCTTTGTCATCAATAGCTTCCACAAAATCTTCTTAAAATTCTCCACCACTATCTCTACAAGTAAAAAATTCTCTTATTCCTTATCTTCAAAAATGTCTAAGCAAGCATTGCTATAATGCTTCTCTACTTCCAAAATTTGCTCTTGGGCTTGGTCCTTGAACCTATGGATCTCCACATATAATGTTTCCATCACTTTATTGCTATCCACAATTTTCTATCCAATCATCAATCATATCTAACTCTCCCCCTATATACACATCTATCAAAACTCTATACCTTTGCCTCTTTATGGCTTGTAAAATTTGCAAGTCCTTGCACCATGCCCTTACCTCATCCATAATACTAAAGTCCTACTTCAAAATTTCTACCATTTTATTCATGTTATCCTATGTAGTGTGTAGTAACTTTAGGTTCCCTTGAATTATCTAAATTCCCTTCTCTTCAAAACTTTCCTGCAATTGTTGATAGGCTTTCAAAAAGGGGTCAAACCATACACCTCCCCCTTCTCTAAGTATGGTATTCAACATCTCCTTGGGGCACTCAAGATATAGAGGACCAACTACATCGGCTAAACATACTTTTAGGATCTCAATCTTCCTTTGAAGTGTTTGGAGGTTGACTTCTTCCTGCTCTATGTTCTTGAATACTTCTTTGATTCCCATGGTCACCATCAATTGGGTTGTATCCTATGTGGGTCTCCCAAGCAAGACCTCTTTGATATAGTAATATTGTACATCAAGGCCTTCTATATCTATATTATCAGGAGGAATGGCCACCTGTGTGAACAACTCCTGGTCCCGTGTATTGTTGACAAATGCCAATGGTCTAGCTTCATGTGTTGGGGACTCAGGTTTGCTTAGGACCTCTACCAATTCAATCAAATCCTCCTCACTAGCATGGAATTGAGGCTTTGTGCTCCTCATCATTTCTTTTTTGAGCCACTTTGGGACTCATTCTTTGGAAGACCTACCTCTTGATGAGGTAGGAGTATGTTTGGCTACCTCCTTCCCCTTATCACTTCTCCTCAAATTTGTTTCCTATTGTGAGGGTTCTCCTTCTATGGTCTCTATCTTAGTAGACCATGCAGCTTGCACCTCAGTGTCTTGGGAAGGTGGTTGAGAATATTCCACCATTTGTCCTTCCATTGAAACTTCATTGGTCACCATTTATTCTGGTTTCTCCCCTTCTCACAATTCCTAAATATGTTCCTCTTCTAAACTCTAAGGTAGAGGAGTAACCAAGCCTCTATCTACCACTGTGATTTGTGGTGGAGATGGTGGAGTAAGATCAAGACCCTATGAATCTAGTAGGATCTGTGTCTAGTATTCTTGTTGAGGTTCACTTGTAGGGGTATCCCTGATCTTATCACCAACTAGCTCTATTCCCATGGGCATAAAATCAAAATCTAACATTTTTAAAATGTCATCACCTTCTTCACCTTGCTCATCCACCCAATGTTGTACTTCATCTTCCAAAGAAGAGACTTCTAAGGGTCCTGCTAGGGTGGATGGTGATGTACCCATAGCACTTCTTCTTCTTTCTTGCTCTGTGGCTCTAGCTAGTTGGTTTCTTCTCTACAGGGGTAGCCATTCTTCTTCATTTGTCTCCTCTTCTTCCTCTTCTTCTCCTCCTAGAATGGTCTTAGGAATAGATGAAAAAGGCACCATTCTCCTAGTCACCCCTTTCCTTTTCTTCATTCAGATTTTAATCCTCTTTTGTTTTGTGGAAGTAGAAGGGGATGCTAGCTCTTCTTGCAAAGGAGGGATAGAAACCTATTGACTCTCTCCCTCTTCTGATTGGCTAGGTACAAAGGGAAGCAATTGAGGGTCATCTTGGACTTAGGAAGCACCAATATCCTCAAAACCTTGTACACTCTCTTCCTAAGTCTGGGGAAGTACTTGCACTTCGCCCTATTTTGTTTGAATCCTTTAAGGGGAGGTCCTCTTCCTCTTGTTCTTTCCTTTCCTCTCTAGAGGATGGTAGTATCCAACAGGGCAGTCAAGTTGGTATATTGTCTTTAGCTTAATGAGAAATTGGGCCATAAAGGTAGGAATTGTAACTTTTTTCCCTCTACCTCTCTCTGGGTGTCCTTGTGCATGAAAGATCATGGTGTCAAATATTGGGAAAAGTTGAAAAAGCTTCTTGATCCAATCATTTGTCATTCTGACACATATCATCGCCCTCCTCCCTGTCAACCTTGGCATTCATGATGGGCCTCTCTCTTATTTTGTCTGAGATGAATAGGGGGTCCAACAACTCCCATGAATCTTGTTACCTTATTTCCTCTAGGATGTTTAGCTTGAGAGCCTTCTCTTCTAGATACAAAGTCATCCTACAATAGTCTCTTATGCAGACATCATAGTCATCTGTTGTGTTCATCCAATGATCTTCAATAGCATCTTCATCGTGGAACTCCTTACTAGCCAGAATCTCCACTCTCCTGATATTATCAAAATAGAACCTAGGCAAATTGTATTCATCGAGGAGGTAATTCTCCCATTCCCACTCAAAGGACAAAATATCTTGCTTCCATTTGACCTAGTATGGTCCAATGACCAAGGGCCATGTCCAACAAGGTCTCCTTTGTCTCTTCACCCTCTCATATCGAGATTCAATCTGTCATGCGATCTCCAACAACACCAGTTTGTAACTTGGATATCTGGGGAGCTTTTTGGAGTTGACAGTGGCACCAACTACCCACAGATATGTGAATGTCTTAAATTGGTTGAAGTAGGTCTTGAGAGCTATTATCTGTGCTATTTCCTCATCAGATAACCTCTTTGCATAATTTTCTTCTATGAATTGGATGACCACAAAAATGAATGTGTCATTCACAATTTTGTACTCCTTACTTTGTGCTGAGAGCTTCTTCTTTACCAGTTGAGGGTAGACAATATATGGCTAGGCATTAGGATCTTGCATATTGCCCCTTTTGTACAAACTGGGGTAGTTATTCACCCTTGTTGCTAGGAGATACACCATAGAAGAAGTCATATAGAACTTCTTCTTGTCTTTAACTGACCCCAATTTTTCACATAGGTTCTCACTCAATGTGGTGGCCTAGTCTAGTGGCATCTTCATCATCCTAGTTGTCTCAATGAAATTGACCATAAAAGCCCTGAGGTGGCTAGCTGTTGGTAGACCCATGACTTTGCTCAACAGAATGATGGAATAGCCAATATCCTCCTCTCCTATGACCCTACCCAAAGGATTTTTCTCAATGAGATATGAGGATTGGATTATTTTAGATGCTTCTTTCAGGTGCTTCCTATACCATCTCTCTACTGCTTCATAGGAGAGTATGATGAATTGTTCTACCCTCAGGAGGTGGAAGACCTCTCAATGTTGTCAAGTCAGAGGTCCAAGACCACTTCTCTAGTCACACTCTTAACCACTCTCTCTTTATGAACAAAATGTTAAGCCAATGTTATAATCAATTATATTGATTGCACTAATATGAGATGCAAAGTTGCACTTACCAACGCAGTCAGTATGTCCCAAATCAGTGTCTTTGATTTTTGCATGATCATCATGGAATCTCAATTTTGATGGTACGCCTTGGAATTTGAATACAATAGGCCTGGGTGCCACTTTCTCTCTAGATGTGGATGCCATAATATTTGCATGACATAAGAAAAAATGTTTATTAGTTTAGAGTAATGAAAACTTAGAAATAAAAATGCAAAATTAGTTAGTTATTTATTAGTGGATTTAAAAAATAAAATGCTCAATTTTGGTGCCTTTTAGTTATACTATTTTTTTTTATTTTTTAAATTTAATATATTTTTTATTTTATTTTTTATTATTATTTTTTTAAAAAAATTTAATTTTTATTTTATTTTATATTTTTATATTTTTTTAGGGTGAAGGCACGAACAAACATGTACGGTGCCATGTAGAGCACGCAGCACAAAGTGGAGGTGTGTTTAGGGTTCAAAGCGCAAACTGCATAGTGTGTGAAGGCTGTGATTGCGTGAGGAACCATTTTGGAGCACGCACAGTAGAGAGGCATAGACCGCACCATAGAGCTTTGGAATTTTGGCATGGCATGAAGTGCATGTGCATGGTGTGATGTTTGCATGCGACAGTGCAATGGAGTGTTTGTAGCATGGCACAGTGGGTGTTTGTAGTGTGGTGCGGTGCGCGGATGAGTTTTGAAGGCACAGCATGGCACATAAGCACACAACACAATATCACAATGGGCATGCAACACAATATCACAATGGGTGCATGGTGCCATATCATAATGGGTGCGCAATGCCAAGTTCACGTAGCGCCACATGCACGCAATGTGTTATGCATATGAATTGAAACTTGAATGCACCTTATGTAAATGTAAGGGCACAATGTGTAAAGAAATCTAAAGCTATTCAAATGTAATGCTGAAGAAAATAGTGATGAAGGCTACTAGGGGAGGGGGTTTTATAATCACGCGCACCCCTGGGGTGTATGGCACACCCCTACACTTGTGCGCAAGTGCACGTTGCTCACCACCATGGGTGGTGCATGCCCCATGCATCATATGTGTTGTGTGGGTGTGCTTCATTATTTTTATTTTTTTGAATTTTATAATTTTTAAAATATTTTTTATGGCCTTTTCAATTTTTAAATTTTTTTGATTTTTCAATTTTTCAATTTTTTGTTTTCGTGTCATGCCCAAAAACTAGGGCAAAACACACACACAAACAAAAACAAGAACAACACAATACTTTATACAAGATTCAAGCATGAAAAACATGAAGAACAAAACCAAAGAGTGAAGAACTCCTACCTTCACAAAATGTTATAGCAAAATGGTAAGTTGAGAAGAGCCTTTCCCTTTTCTTCCTTCAATCTTCCAACTTTCTCTAAAACTAGAGATTGGGTAACAACCCCAAAAACTCCTTCAAAATCCTCTAAGTATGATCCTTAACTCAACTGGACTTCAAGCAAACTCAAGATGGAGTTTTGAGTACAACTCAAGTAGATGACAATTCATTTTCGCAATCCATCAAAAATAAGGCTTTTGAGTGACCCTAAAAGTCAAACTAAGAGGCTAAGGGGGTGGAAAGTACTCCCCACCCATACCCTTACTCCTAGGGCACTTAAATTGAATGATTTTAAGCCTTAAAGACTTAATAGGAACAAATAAAAGCTAGGAGAATAATAAAATCAAATAACAACCTTTCAAAGATAGACAATGCAAGGATAGCACATTTAAACAAGGGGTTCTGATGTAAGAGCATCCAAAGGTATAAGGGCAATCCTGTGTCACCCAAAAAAATATACTTAGACTTAGTTTATGTTTCATGTGTTTTCATTTTTGGATACCCATTTGGGTCAAATAAAGGTTCCAACTCTCACAGTTCCACTATCAGTGTTCTAGGTTAGAGTATTTGAACACCTTGGGATATGTGTAAATGTTGAAAAAAATAAGAGTATATAATTGAGCCATAATTTTGGTAAATTAGAGGGTGTAAATTTTTTAGATGAATTTAATTGTAATTTAGAGCATTCCAGAAAATGAATCAAGTCAAAAGGCCCCATGGTTTGAAAGTTATCACAGTTTTTCAATTTTTGGAGACCTCATAAGAATGCTTCAAAGTCAATTTAGGGGCATTAAATAACCTCAAATAGGGCCAAAAAATGGGGAACAATCAAAGCTGGTCCATAGGGCTATAGAGTACTTCAAGAGCTTTCTAGAAATGTAAACGGTTCGTCAATCGGAGCTACGGTTCAAAAGTATGCCTCCCGAAAGTTCGGTTACCATTTTTGGATTCTTCTAATTTTGTGCCGACTTCTAATGTGACTTCTAGAGCCTTCTATTTGGTTGGTGGATGCCAACTAGCACTTTCTAGAATGTATTCCTAATCCTTAACCCTCTGGGGTCTATTTAAGAATATTTATGGCATTGTAAAAGGCAGTTCAGAGTGGAGTTTGAGAGAAGGTACTGGGAGAAGAATTTATTTCCAAATTTATGCTATTGTAAGCCCATGGGGCATGTTTTGAAGTTTTTTTCTCTGCACTAAGTGTACTAGCATATTTCCATAGTTAATAAACTTTTCCCTTTCCTGTTGTGTCCATTCTATGCTTGGGTCGTGTCCCCATCAAGTGTTATCAGAGCTAGTTTTTCTGAGTGTGTAGACAGAGCGCTGATTGTGAGGCAGTTTGCACCAGGACTGTGTGGTTGTGGGTTTGAGTTAGGAAGATTTCTCCATGAAGAGAGCATGGTGGAAGGGCTAGATCTATTATTCTTGAGGAGGTTAGAGCCCTCAAAAGGTAGGTACAAGTGTTGCAAGAGGAGCTCTGTAGAGGAACGAATGTTACTACAGGTGATGAAAGTGAGGACGACAATGAAGAAGAAGAAATTGGACCAGAAGGGGAAGTTGATGGGGAAGTTCTAAATTAGGTAGAGGAGAGGATTTTTAAGGCCATTACTAAGTTTGGGAAAAGACCTATAATTGATGTGAGTGTATTTTCAGGAAATCTAAAACTAGATGAGTTGATCGACTAGATCAATAAACTAGAAGAGTACTTTGAGTATGAGAATATCAAGGATCTAGATAGGGTTAAGTTTACAAAGGCCAAACTGAAAGGACATGCCAAAATCTGGTGGCAAGAGGTTCAATTGCAAAGAAATAGAAGAGGAAAGGAGAAGATCACAAGGTGGGATCGCATGGTAGACAAACTAAAGAAGCAGTTCATTCTTGTTGACTTCGAGCTTGATTTTTTTAAGAAGATGCATGGGTTAAAGCAAGCTAGAAAATCAGTCCAAGAATATACGGAGGAGTTTTACTAACTTCAGATTAGAGCAGGGCATGCAGAAGCAAATAAGGAGAAGGTTTCTTGTTATATCAATGTGCGAGATAGCATGCAAGAGGAATTAAGTCTGGTAAGAATGACCAACGTTGAGGAGGCATACTAGTTTTCCCTACGAGTTGAAGAGAAGCTAAATAAAAGGTTTGAAGGGAGACAAAGAGGGCATGGTCAAGGAGGAAGGGGTAGTGGTAGGTCATCTAGAGGCTGAAATGAAACCGAAAAGAAAAATGAAGATGTGGGTACTAGCAGGAACCAAAAGAATGAGAGTTTCAACCGCTTTCGTGATCAAGACTTCAAAAATCAAAGAGGAAGAGGTAGAGGACATAGACAAGGAAGAGGATGCTTCTGTGGTACCTATTTCCATTACAATGAAGAAGGTCATCGTGCCTTCAAATACACTCAACGACAAGGAAGGATAGATAGGAGAGCTAAGGGTCAAGCTAGGGTTGCTCATGTGGATGAGGATGCACAATCATCACATTCAGAGGATGCAAAAAGAGGAGAGACTTTAGTAAATGAAAGGGTCCTACTAAGTGGTGAGATTGAACCAGGAAAAAGGAGGAGTTTATTCTGTACCAGGTGCAAGTGTGAGGATAAATGCTATGATGTGATCATTGATGGTGGTAGCACTGATAACTTGGTATCATAGGAGATGGTCTCTAAGCTGAAGCTCAAGAGGGAGAAACACCCCCAGCCCTATCGAATTGCTTGGGTGAAAGATGATCATAAGGTCCTGGTAAGTGAACAATGTTTAGTGAAGTTCAAAATTAGGAATTACCATGATGAAGTTCTCTGTGATGTTATTCCAATGGATGTTTTCCATCTATTGTTGGGTAGACTGTGGTAGTTTGATAGGCATGCAGTACATGATGGTCATGCAAACACATACTCTCTAACAAAGGATGGAGTTCACCACAAACTAAAGCCCATGAAAAAGGAAGGCGAAAAGGTATGTAGCAGTGCTAGGATTTGTCTTGTTGATGGAAGGAAGTTTTTAGATGGCATGAAACATTAGCATATGTGCTATGCTTTGATCCCTAGGAAAGATTAAGAAGGTAGTACTAAAATACCACTTGAAGTTTCAGATTTACTAGGTGAGTTTGGAGATATCATCTTTGATAATGTTTCAGAAGGATTGCCACTAGTAAGGCTAATCAATCATCAGATAGATTTAATCCTAGGAGCTAGTTTGCCTAACAAGGTTGCTCACAGGATGACTCCTACTAAAATTGAGGAGATAAATAGACAAGTTCAGGAGCTATTGAGGAAGGGCTTGATTCGGGAGAGCCTAAGTCCATGTGTAGTACCTATAGTACTGGAACCAAAGAAGGATGGAGAGTGGAGGATGTGTACAAACTCTCAAGCTATAAATAGGATAACCATCAAGTATCAATTTCCTTTGCCAAGAATGGATGATCTTATGGACTGCTTGAGTGGAGCTCAGTACTTCACAAAGATAGATCTCAAGAGTGGCTATCATCAGATATGGATACGAGAAGGAGATGAGTGGAAAATAGCCTTCAAGACCAAGGAGGGTCTTTATGAGTGGTTAGTCATGCCCTTTGGATTGACAAACGCCCCAAGCACCTTCATGCGACTTATGAATGAGGTACTTAAGAAGTTCTTGGAAAAATTTGTTATTGTCTATTTGGATAATATTTTAATTTTCAGCAAGACTTTGGAAGAACATTTATTGCATATTTGTAGTGTCCTTGAAAGGTTAAGGGAAGAGAAACTCTTAATTAATCTGAAAATGTGTATATTTGCAAAAAGGGAGTTAGTCTACTTGGGGTTTGTTATATCACCTAAAGGTCTCAAAATGGATCCAGAGAAGGTAAAAGCCATCTTAGAATGGCCTACTCCAAGGTCTGCTACTGAGGTAAGATCATTTCATGGTCTAGTTAGTTTTTATAGGAAGTTCATTAGGAATTTCAGTGGCATATGTGCACCCCTAACTGACACAATAAGTGGTGATAGAAAAGAGTTCAAATGGACTACAGTAGCTAAGAGAAGTTTTGAAATGCTAAAGAAGAAGGTGATAGAACAACTTGTTTTGGCACTTTCAAATTTTAGAAAGGTGTTCTAGGTGGATTGTGATGCTAGTGGAAGTGCTATTGGAGCTGTATTAAGCCAAGAAGGTAAGCCTATTGCATATTTTAGTGAAAAATTGAATGATGCAAAAAAGAAGTATTCTATTTATGATCAAGAGTTGTATGCAATAGTTCAAGCCTTAAAGAAATGGAGGCATTATTTATTTCCAAAGGAATTTGTTTTATATACTGATCACCAGGCATTACAGTACCTAAATAGCCAAGGTAAATTGAATCAAAGGCATATGAAGTGGGTAGAGTTCTTACAAAGCTATACATTTGTGTTGAAGCATAGAAGTGGAAAATCTAATAGGGTTGCAGATGCACTAAGTAGGAGACAGTTGTTGCTTACAATAATGCAAGTTGAAGTAGTTGGCTTTGATGAACTCAAGAATATGTACCCTAAGGATCCTAATTTTGCAGAAGTGTGGAAAGCTTGTAAAGAGCCTGTTGATGTAGATAGAACCAAGTGGCTAGACTATTTGATTTAGGATGGTATGTTGTTCAAGGGCAGTCAATTCTGCATTCCAAGGAGTTAAATGAGGGAAAATTTGATTAAGGAGAAACACAGTGGAGGGATGGCAAGAAATTTTGGTCGAGATAAGACCATTTCCATTCTCAAAGAACATTATTTTTTGCCTTAAATGTCACAGGATGTGAAGAAGTTTGAACAAAATTGCCAGATTTGTCAAGTGGCCAAGGGATTTAGTCACAATACTAGACTATATCAGCCATTGCGTATTCCATCAAAGCCATGGGAGGACATAAGTATGGATTTTGTTCTTGGATTATCGAGGACATAAAGGGGTAATGACTTTGTATTTGTGGTGCTTGATAGGTTCTCCAAAATGGCACATTTTATTCCATGCCACAAAACTCATGATGATGTCCATATTGTAGACTTTTTTTTTAAAGAGGTGGTAAGACTACATGGTCTCCCAAGGAGTATAGTTTCTGACAGAGATACTAAATTTGTGGGGTATTTCTAGAGAACATTGTGGAAGAAGTTGAGAATAGACTTGAAATTTAGTTCCACACATCACCCACAAACTGACGTCCAAACAAAAGTGGTAAATAGAAGTCTAGGCAATTTGTTGAGATGTTTGGTTGGGGATAAACCCAAGGGCAAGATTTGATTCTACCACAAGTAGAGTTTTCTTACAATAACTCTCTAAATAGGAATACTAGAAAATCACCATTCCAAATTGTATATGGAAGTAGCCCAAGGACTGTACCAAAATTGAGGAAGGTAGATCAGGGGGAGAGGACAAGTGTTGAAGCTAAAGAATTTGATGAACATATCAAGCATCTACATGAGGAGGTCCAGGCACACATTTCCAAGATGAACCAATAGTATAAAGCTAGGGCTGATCAAAGGAGAAGACATAAGGAATTTGAAGTAGGGGATCTAGTCATGGTACACTTAAGAAAATAAAAATTTCTAGCCAGTAATTACAATAAGCTAAAAATGAAGAAATTTGGCCTCGGCAAAATTCTGAGGAAATATGACTTAAGAAATGCATATGAAGTAGAGTTGCGAGATGGAATTCACATTTCTCCTATTTTCAACATTGTAGACTTAACAAAGTATCATGGTGATGGTATAGATGAGGAGCTGATCTTAGAGCCATTTCTAATTCCTACTTCTGAGAAGAAGGAGATAGAGGAGATTCTGGATAGTCGTGTGGGTAGGACTTCTAGACATAGGTAGTATGAAGAGTATTTGGTCAAGTGGAAAGGATGGCCGATAGAGGACTCAACTTGGATATCAGCAGCTAAGGTTTCCCATTTGGGATTTCCTCTACCATTCATAAAGTGACAGGGTCACTTTTCAATCTACCCTGGGTGTCTGATGCAGGAGCATCCAGAGGTATAAGCGCAATCTTGTGTCACCCAAACAAATGTACTTAGACTTAGTTTCTATTTCATGTGTTTTCATTTTTGGATACCCATATGGGTCAAATAAAGGTTCCAACTCTCACAGTTCCACTATTAGTGTTCTAGGTTAGAGTATTTGAATATCTTGGGCTACGTGTAAATGCCAAAAAAATAGGAGTATGTAATTGAGCCATAATTTTGGTAAATTAGAGGGTGTAAATTGGTCGAATGAATGTAATTGTAATTTAGAGCATTCCAAAAAAAGAATCAAGTCAAAAGGCCCCACGATTTGAAAGTTATCACAGTTTTTCAGTTTTTGGAGACCTCCTAAGAATTCTTCAAAGTCAGGTTAGGGGCATTAAATAACCTCAACTAGGGCCAAAAAATTTGGGACAAGAAAATTTGGTCCATAGGCTATAGAGCACTTCGAGAGCTTTTTGAAAATGTAAATGATTCATCAATCGGAGCTACGGTTCAAAAGTTATGCCTCCCAGAAGTTCGGTTACCATTTTTAGATTCTTCTAATTTTGTGTCGACTTCTAATGTGACTTCTAGAGCCTTCTATTTGGTCAATGGATGCCAACTAGCATTTTCTAGAATGTATTCCTAATCCTTAACCCTCTGGGGTCTATTTAAGAACATTTCTGGCATTGTAAAAGGTAGTTCGGAGTGGAGTTTGAGAGAAGGTACTGGGAGAAGAATTTATCTCTAGATTTATGCTATTGTAAGCCCATAGGGCATGTTTTGGAGTCTATTTCTCTACACTAAGTGTACTAGCATATTTTCATAGTTAATAAAATTTTCCCTTTCCTATTGTGTCCATTATGTGCTTGGGTTGTGTCCCCATCAGGTTCAATTATGTCTTTCCTTTAGGTTTCCTAGCTAAATATCTTGCCCACTCATTGCACACATCAATAGGTTCAAGAAATCACATGCATTATGTAATTTATGTATCAAAAAAATCATATAAATTAAGACATCCATTTTTCTAATGATCAATTATTTATCCAATTCTACTCATATTTTCGACCATTAGAATTGCATAATCAAAGTGTTAGTTTTGCATTCATTTACTTTATCATCATACATGTTCGTAAAGCATCAAATGATGAAATCAAATATTTGAAAGTAAAGCATCACACATCATAATAGCATAATAATGTTTAGTGCATCAAATAATGTTCTGACATATCAAGTCATGAGTAATAAAATAATAATGTATCATCGATGCTAGGATGGGTTGGTGCGAGGCCTCACATTTTGACTCTGAATTTTTTTTGGATCCCAAATTGTGAGTTCAAGGATCCAAAAAAAAAAGTAGGGGGTCCCCATTCCTAGTAGGGAATGGGGCGTGTGTTGTTGGATCACAACAAATAGCCCCAAAAAAAGGAAGAAATGACAAAGGCATTTCTTCATTAGCAAATATCCTTCCAATGTGTGTCAAACACCAATAGAACCCTGAACACCTTGAGTGTATTTTGGATGACTTTGCAACCAAAATTCCAAAATTCAAAACCTTATAGCTCAATGTGTTTAGTTCATGTATTCATTCCCTTCAACATCTTTGGATGCAATCTATCAAATTTTTTTGACAACTCAAAAACAATCTTCCATTCCTCCTAGCCCATCCATTTAGAATCTTCATGAAGGTTGTTTATCAATCACTGCTTGACTAGATGAGAGAATTAGTTCAAGGGCTCATAGTGGGATGTCACGTTCTTTTACACTTTTGGAAAATTTTGAATAATCGTTCCATGTAGTTCACAATGTTGCTCTTTGATGAAGCAATGTTTCAGATACAAGACACTTTATTTTGAAAACATATCTTTTGTCGTGTTAGACCTTTATAATCCTTTAGTCTTAACACAATTCTTTTATTTTATTTTGTTTCTCTTTTTATTTTTTATCTTATGTATCTTGACTATGCTTAGATTGTGTAGCCAGGACATCGATGTCATTTTTTGGATTCGATCTTTGGTGAACATCCCTTGTGTTCCTCTTTTAGAACTTTAGAAACTCTCATGCCAAACAATGATCTTAGCAACTCTTCAAGAAGACCCCTCCTATTTGAACTGATTGGAGTTTGAATCGTCCCTTGCTACCTTCGAACTTAATTCGACAACACCTAAGATGGTCAATTGTTAAGTTTGCAAAGTTTTGAGAGCTTGTTGGTTCAAAACCCTGAACTTAGGACTGAAAGTCTCCCAATTTCTACAAGCAATATTCATTGCTCAGTTTATATAATAAACATAGTCATCCAGACATTTTGACAAAGAAATACCTCTCCCTTAAATTAGAACCAAAGAGTGGTTAGTGAAATATCTCAAGTGCACCTTACCCCCTGGGACTGACACAACTTTGAAAGAAAACACGTGACTAAAAGAAAACACACAACTGAAAGAAAACATTCCTATAGAAAATAAAAATAGTTGGAAAAAGTAAAATCTAACCAATTGCAGAAATAAAACCTAACTAATTTTTATTTTTTCTTGTAGGCTTCAAAATAATGTTTCAGAAATCTCCCATTTACGGGCAAGGGAAGAAATTCCCCCTGTAAGGAACTGAGCCTAAAAGTGTTTTCTGCAAGAATATCTATGACCTAATAAGGGCACATCCACAAGCATTGAAACTTGGTATGGCTACCTAATTTTTCTTTTTCCTTATCCCAAAGTAGAACAAGGTTGAAAATCCTAAAGGATTTTATTGTGGCCTACTTGTTGAACCATCTTTTCATGACAACTTGATGTTTAGCCATATGCTCCAATTTAGTTGTCTATTTCTCATCCATCTCTAGAAGATTCATCAATCTAACTTTTACTTTGTCATCATCTTCAGCATATCCACTCATGAACTTCAAAATAGGAATCTTGAGGTTGAGCAGAAATACTGGTTCTTGTCCGTAAACAAGCAAGTAAGGAGAAGTTCCCAAAGTGTTTTTGACTCTTATTCGATCTATCCATAGGGCATATTTGAGTTGTGTATACCAATCCCTAGGTTTCTCCTTCAATAATCATCTTATTACTGTGATCAAGTTCTTTTTTGTATATTCTGCTACCCCATTTCCTTATGAGTAATAATTTTAAGAGAACTTGATAATGACTTGATTTTCAAATGCCCATTGGGTCAAGAATGTTGATGCAAAAGTAGACCCATTATCACACACAAGGGTGATGGAATTCTAAATCTAGTAACAATGTGTTCTTCCAAAAAGTCTATTACCACCTTAGTAGTATATTTTCTAAATATTTCTTCTTTTATCCACCATGTACAATAATCTATAGCTATGAGGATAAATGAGTGTCTAGTTAACAATGGTGGATTGACCAAACCAATGAAATCCAGCCCCCACTTTGTGAAGGAGTGCACCTCGTACACTAGTTGTAATGGCATTTCCGAATTCCTTTCTCTATCGGCACTAGTTTGATAGATATGGTAGGAGCATACATACTCGAAAGTGTCTTTAAATATCATGGGCCAAAAATAACCCAATCTAAAAATCATGTGAGCCATTGCTTCTGCTAAACCATGTCTTATACCATACTTGTCATCAAAATGTTCTAAGACTTCCTTTGCTTCTTTATGTCCTATGCATTTCAGATAAATCCCTTCATAGTTCCTTTTATATTACTTGTTGTCATGTAACATGTAGGATTCACACTTCATTTTAAGTCCCCTATGTTTTGAACTATTCATCCAACTAAGATGTTGGTCCTATAGAAGATAATAAACAATATTTTGATACCAAACATCTATAACCACACCTTAACCAATATCAACTTGAGATACTATCATTTTATTTTGATCATCCTCATTTGTTTCACCATCAAACTTGAATTCCTCTTCATTTCCATCTTGGTTATTGGCTATCATCCTTGACAACCGTTGACCTCTGACTAATCTCATATGTTGAATTTCCAAATCAAATTCTTGAAGTATGGCCATCCATTTTCCCATCCTTTCACCGAGTTCATTTTGCATCATAAGCATCTTTACTACTGGATTAGGTACAATTGCATACACCTTACTTCTTAATATGTAATGAAAAAACTTCTTCATAGCTTTGATTAATGCAAAAGACTGCTGATCAAGGTTTGAGTAATTCAACTTGGTATTCTTTAGAGGATAACTCATGAAAGTGATTGGTCTTTCATCTTCCTTTTCCTTCTTTTGCATCAAGATCCTAGCACAAGAGCTTTATGAAGCAAAGGAATAAATTTTAAAAGGTAACTCATAATTAGGATTACTAAGACTGGAGCCATAGAAATGGCCACTTTGATATCTTCAAATGATTTCTTGATCTCTGGAACCCATTCCATCTTGGCTCCCTTTTTGAGTAAATCATTAAGGGGATGAACTATTTCTACAAATCTGCTTCTGAATTTTCACACAAAATTTATCTTCCCGAAGAAAGACTTGAGTTCTTTTTTACTATGGGGAGGTGATAACTTTAGAATATCTTCGATTATATTAGGATTGATGGAGATCTTGGCTTCAGAAATGATATGACCCAAGAGTTTTCCTTTAGTGACCCCAAACAAACATTTCTTGGGGTTGAGGGATATGTCGTACCTATGACATCTATTGAATACCCATCTTAAATCAGCAATGTGAGTGCTTCAATCTTTTGCAAAGACAATCAAATCACCCATGTAGATGACTATACACCTATTTATCAATCCCTTAAAAGCTTCATCCATGGCTCATTGAAATGTAGCCCCTATGTTAATCAGTCCAAAAGGCATTCACTTGTAGGCAAAATTTCCCCACTTGGTCATAAAGGTAGTCTTTAGTTTGTCCTCTTCTTCCACTGTTATTTGATTTTAACAATAATATCCATCTAGGAAAGACATCATTTTTGAACTATTCACAATTTGTAAGACTTCATCCAGTGAGGGCAATAGGTAATTGTCCTTTTGAGTAAGTTCAAATTGTGAAAATCTACACAAAGTCAAATCTCACCAGTTTTCTTTCGTATACAAACTAAATTAGCTACCCATGTAGAGTGACATAGAAGGAAAATGATCTTCAAATCTATAAATTTCTTGACTTTCTTCATTATCAATGGTTCAAGGATGGGATTGATAGGTCTTTGCCTTTTTCAGAAAGGTTTGGCATCAGGTTTAAGCATAATATCATGTGTAATGATCCGAGGACCATATGTCTTCAGATTTTCATAGCTCCAAGAGATGAAATCTTTATACTTAGTAAGCAGTTTCAAAATTTCTTCCCTTTCTTGTCCATTGCATGCTTTCCCTATCTGGACCATTCTCGGGTCTTTTTCAGTTCCTAGGTTGTATTCATCACACTCCTCAATCCCCTTTTCTTGGATTGTTCTTTTGTTAAGTGCCAATTCATCATGATCAAAAATGCATTCTAACTCAACCATCCCCTTGGGAATAGTGTTAGTCTTCAAATTCAGGATCCCATTTTCATCTTCAAGTTCATCATCCTAAGGTTTTTCATCTAGATTGTCACCAATCTCTTGTCCTTTAAAGTGACCATTGCACATGATAAATTCAAGTATGTGTTGATCATCCTGAAAGACTTGTAAGTTTGTAATATTTTCTATTATAGATGGGGCAACAACCAACTCTACTAAAAATATTTTCAACTTCATTCTTTCAATTGGTTGTAATGCACTTAATTAAATAGCAAGAGCATCTACCACCATGTTCTTTCTTCTTGGAGTGGACCTTATGTTTAACACTCTAAAATCATCCAGTAAGTCCCATACTCTCTTCTTGTAAGAAAGCAACCTTTTTTCATTGTGAGAGTATAATAATTTTACTTGCTAAATAAAAAATTGAGAATCTCCTTCAATTATGAGAGTGGTGACTCCTTTCTCAAGTGCAAAGAGAAGTCCTTAGGTCAATGCTTCATATTTTGCAACATTATTAGTGCATCTGAACTATAATCAATATGCTGCAAAAAAGAATTACCTTTTGGATTAACCAATTCTATACATGTGCCAGCCCCTAATTTTCATCTAGAACCATCAAAGTGAAGTATCCAAATTGGATCTTCCTTGGGCTTTCTAACCTTGTGTTTGTTCATTCTTAACTTCTCTTTCAGTTGAGAGTTAAAAGATTGTTTCTTGGTAACCCATTATAACTTCTCATAGGGTGGACTTGATGATTACCCTTTGTAACATGTCAATAGAGGAAATGTATGTTTTTCTTCTTTATCTTGAATTTACTATATCAATTCTTTAATTTCATCTATTTTGGGTTCAAGATGAATGATGACCAAAGTCCACCTTTTTCCTTTCACGTACCATCTTCTCCTCAGAACTTTGATCATTCTCGAGGGAGGAGAAGACAAACCTCCACCATCTATAGAGGTATCACTGTATGATAAATTTTGATATTCAATTTATTCTTTGATCTTCTCTATCAATTTAGTTGAATTTATAGGACTTTGATCTTCTCTGTCAATTCAATTGAATTTATAGGACTTTGATGTCCCACACGTCCCTTTTCTAGAATTTGGTTATCATTGCCTTGCATCATATGTGTTAACACCTTCACAACTACTTCTTGGCATGATAAAAATTCAAATTTAGAGTGACTAACTTTGTGTAATTGGAAAAATCCTGGGAGGAGTAAGATATTAGGATCAACTTCTTCTTCCAAGCATTGCAAATTAATCACCATGTTATCTATGAATTGAGTCACAATTTCATCCTTTGGGATTGATATATTGAGTTCTTTATCTTGATCCTGGGATTCTTTGATTAGGATATTGTCAAATACCATCACTTTGTATGAACCCAAATCTAATTGTAAGAATACTATCTCATTCAAGGCATTGTAATCTATAATCATCATTTTCAATTTGGGTTCTGCATCTATCTTGATTTGATTGTTCAATCCCTTCCATGGTAACCACAGCTGAGTGAAATCCATAGAAAACCATCCTCTTAGAAATTTTTTCCATTCTCTATTAAAGAGCAACTCATACATCTCTAGAATGTCAACCACATGTATATCAATTACATCTTGAATCTGGGGATTGATTGTTAACTATATCTAAATGTCTTTCAATACGTCGATGACTTTTACCTCTATTTTGTCCAACTGTATCACTACCTGGTTGGAAGGTTGGAGACTTACCCCTAATACTTTGTACTATTGATAGTGGCATGACATTACATGAGGCTCCTGAATCAATCAATAAATTGTGGAATTTTTTCCATATATCCTGATGCTAAGCAAAAATGGAGTTACTTCAACCTTTTCTTTAGACATAGTGGGAATTGCTTCTATAGGATTCACTTGTTGAGATACTATCTTTTATGGGATAGTACTCATATTGTGGGCTACCTTTGTATGATCTAGAGTCTTCATGAGCACCTCTCACTATTGTGGAAAATTTTGCAACATGTCAAACATGGACATATTTTCTTTGGTTCATTTCAAGTCTTCGATGGCTCTATACTTGTTAGTAGACCAACCAGGATTTTTCAATATCATTGGTACATTCACTTTATTTTGATTATGTTGTCCTCCATATGGTGGCCTAATTGGTGCCAGATTGTTACTCGCTCTCAGATCGAGAGGAGTTAGTTGTAAAGCTGGAGGAATTTCATCCATCAAGGGTTCCTTCCTATTTCTTAGATTATATGTATTTCAATTGTCATTGTGAAAAGAAAACACCTCTTCATGTTGAAGGTTGGATTCTTGACTGAAAGGAAAAGAGAACTCTTCACTAGCTAGTTGTTCTACTTCCACATTCTGTGTAGAATCATAGGATTCTAGTAACATAGCATTAAAATGTACAGGAGGAGCATTATAATTCACTTGTGAAATTTGAGCCATCACTTGATTTCCATTATAATACGGACCATCATTTTTGGATGTATTCTAATTATCACCATACTGATTAATATTTGCATATTGAACATTTTTATTATTATTGTCAACAAGAATGCTCTCGTTATTTGGCTGAGTGTTCCACTATCAATTTTTTCTTTGGAAGCCATTGTTACAATCAAGAGGATTGAAATTGTTTCCCCATTGTTTTTTCTTGCATTATTGTTGTTGTTTCTACTGAAGTTCCTATTATAATTTTGGCCATAATTGTTGTTGTAAGGACCAATGTTGTTCCTTTGGAAGTTGTTTTTTCCTTGTAACAACCTTAGATGAGTCAATTCATTATTCATTTAGGACATAGTCTTTTTCATCTGACCAAATTTGGAAACAAAACCATTGTCTACTTCAATGGGCGTTGCTGCCTTTTTCTCAAAGAAGGTATCTTTTGGAGGTTCAAACCTTGGATATGTTAGAACAAGATTTTGTGGAGTAGGTGCTTATTGTAGTGAAACTAGATTCATAGGTATGAACTAACTAGGCATCATGGTACTCTGGTAGGGTATGTTGGCATTGTTGTGATAGCTGGAGTTGGAAGCATTAAGCCTCCTCCATTAGGATTAGCTTGCTTAATGAAGGTAATTGCTTTTGTGAAGACTTTATCCAATGTGTCAATATCTATTAAAAGAAGTCTTCTTAGTAAAATAATAGTAAGGTGGTCCATAGCATTTAGATAAATCTAAATAGTGGCTTCAACTATTATAGTGTACGGTGCCTCTAGCTTAAGATATGCCATATAGAAGCAATGGTTGAAGCGTAAAACTATCTCAGTTGGGTCCCTTTTGATTGATATGAATTGCTGATGTATCACAGTTGGGTTGATAAATGTTTTGAATTGTTTTAGGAATAATTTTTTGAAAGTGTTCCAATCTCCAATACATTCAGGTGGCAAATTAACATACCAATTGAAGGCAATTTCCTCCAAAGAGTAGGGGAATAAATGAAGAACCACATCCTCATTAGCAACCTACTTGCGGTTGCAAATTTCTTTGAATACCTTGATGTGATCTTTGAAAATTCGCATCTCACCATAGATGAAACTTGGGAAAAAAAATTTGGGATTCTTAGGGAGTTCATGGAGTGCACCTCTCAAGTTTATTGGTGAGTATAAAACATTTGTGAAAAAGGCCACATGAGGGTTTATTGGACCTAATGGTGGTTGTTGAGGTGTAGCGATTGGAATATGTGGTGGTCCACCAGGTGGTTGGAGTGGAGGTGGAGTTGAAGAAGATGATGAAAGTTCAAACAAAAGTGGGTGAATTCGGGGTATCCCCTTATCACTATGTGGTTTGCAAAAGTAGGTAAGCTGAAGAAATTCACATGTAGTTGGTGTAGACCTTAACACTCACTGAAATGGGGATTCTAGATTAGAACCCTCTAGTTTACATCAATTTTGGAAAAAGTACACCTCTACAAAAGTACACTTTCTCACACCACTAAATTTTGCACACCATAGAGTTTTGCAATCCTGTGCACCTGTGAAGTTGTGGATTTTTGGACCTACATTCCTATAGAGCTGTGAAGCTATGGACCCGAATTCCTCAAAACTAAGAAATTTTTTTGAACTTGTGTGAAGCGTAGATTTTTGCAAAAAGTAAAAAATTTTGAAATTTTGGCAAATTTTCCTTCCTTTTTGGAGAATCAAAAGTGGGACCCTCCTTCTAGCACCACTTATGTTGATCTATCATTTTACACAATGCTAAAAGACAAGAATTCTTGCAAAATCCTCTCTTGAAAAGCTAATTTTGTGAATCAACCCCAAGGTTTTAGGTGATCTTGTGACCTACTAGAATCCACTCAATTGAAGATAAATGTGAATGTTCATGAGGAGTCCTTTTATGGTTTGTTTTGATCATGGATGAGATGAAGAATCTGCACATTGTTTCAAAAATAATGTACAAAAGAACTATATATTTTTTTAAAATGTTTTTTATGAATGTAATCTAACAATTTAGCTAGTTTGAAATCCTATTCTAATAAGGGGGTTAGTAAAAAAAATAACAAGAACTTTAAAGAAAATAACATAAAATTCAAAGCAAATAACATGAAACGGAAATCCTAATAGACATAAGCGACAAAAAACAACACATCTGTGAGTTAAGCTTTCAAAGAAATTGGTAGGTAACCAATGAAAGTAGGAGTAGCACTTCCTCAATTCCACTGATGCAATTGTTGATGAGAAACTTGGTAATGATTGTATGATACTTTACTCTTCATCAAATTGCAAGGCCATGAAAAGTGCACTCATGCGAGATGAAAAGTTATGCAAGCACAATTTGATGATTTCTTCTCAAGCTAGATACGTCAGTAGAATTCATCAAACTATAGCAAACACTAGAACTAAAATATCACACAACCAAAAACAAAGCAATAAACCTTTGGCTCAATCACAATTCCATGAACAAAATCCATAAAAATATGACACATTCAAGAAAGAATCACTACACTCCAAATGCGAGCACCGAAAGCATAATTTTATTGTAAAATAATGGCAGCGCTAATTATATATTACAATGGAGTATTTATAAGAAATTTTCTCCTCAATTTGTGTTGAGAGTGAGAGATATCTTCATGCAATAAAATGCTTTTAATTTAATAAAACAAACTAATTATATACAAACTAACAATCTCACTAGTGCTAAACAAGACTCCATCCATATTTTATTCATTAATTAGATGCATAAGCCTTTACATGGTTTAAAAAAAAGAATTATGAGAGAAGAAAGGATGAGAAAGCTTCGAGTCAAAGTGGACATGTTTGGAAGTGCCAAAATTGGAAGTTGATCCTTCACAAGGCATTTGTCAGAGATAAACTGCCGTCAAAATGTGTTTCTGATGCATGGAATGCTCTACTTTTACAACTAGCAGTTAACTATTGGTAGAAATTTTGAAAATGTGCACCTATGAAGCTACGGTCCTATGCACCTACAGAGCTATGCACCTCAAAAATGGTCTAAAATCTTAAAATTTTACTAAGTGTCAAAATTGAAATTCTTGCATCTGGGTTTTGTTCCCCTTCATCCCAAAGCTATGTTTGGATGTTTGCCCTTGAATTTCTCTATAATCTCAGTACTTTTAGTTGCATCTGGTAAATCTAAAGCCTCATATTTTTCCTTGACCTTCTATCTATAATTTTCTACCTCAATTTGAGTGTCAGCAAAATCCTCGAGTTTGGTATCTAATTCTAATAAAGCTTCTTTAGTCCTAAAGGCTTGTCGAATATCTTTGTCATCAGCAACTTCCACAAAAATATTCTTAAAATTCTACACCACTGTCTCTATAGGAAAAAACTTCTCTCATTCCTCATCTTTAAAAATGTCTAAGAAAGCATCACTATAATGCTTCTTTACTTCCAAAATTTTTTCTTAGGCTTGGTCCTTGAGCCTATGGATCTTTGAATATATTCTTTCCATCACTTTATTACTATCTGCAATTTTCTCTATCCAATAATCTATCATATCTAACTCTTCCCTTGTATACACATCTATCAAAACTCTATTAGTTTTCCCCTTTATGGCTTGTAAAATTTGTAAGTCCTTACTCCAGGCCCTTACCTCATCCACAATACTAAAGTATTGCTTCAAAATCACTACCATTTTATTCATGTTCTTCCGTGTAGCATGCAATAACTTTAGGTTCCCCTAAATTATCAAAATTTCCTTCTCTTCAAAACTTTCCTACCATTGTTGATAGGCTTTCAAAAATGGGTCTGACTATACACATCCCCTTTCTCTAAGTATGGTATTCGACATCTCCATGGGGCACTCAAGATCTAGAGTACCAACTACTTTGGCTAAATATCATTTTAGGATCTTGATCTGCCTTCAAATTGTTTGGAGTTTGACCTCTTCCTACTCCATGTTCCTAAATACTTCGTAAATTCCCATGGTCACCATCAATCAGGTTGTATCTTGTGCGGGTCTCCCAAGAAAGACCTTTTTGATCTGGTAATATTGTACATGAAGGCCTTTTATATCTGTATTATCAGGAGGAATGGCCACTTGTGCAAACAACTCTCAGTCCTGTATATTACTAACAAATGCCAATAGTCTCACTTCATGTGTTGGGGACTCAGGTTTGTTTAGAACCTCTGCCAATTCAATCAAATCCTCCTCATTGGCATAGAATTGAGGCTTTGTGCTCTTCATCATTTCTTTTCTGAGCCACCTTGGGACTCATTCTTTGGAAGACCTACCTCTTGAGGATAAAGTAGTATGTTCAGTTACCTCCTTCCCCTTATCGCTCCTCCTCAATGTTGTTTCCTATTGTGAGGGCTCTCCTTCTATGGTCTCTATCTCAGTAGACCCTATAGCTTGCACCTCAGTGTCTTGGGAAGGTGGGTGAGAATATTCCACCATTTGTCCCTCCTTCAACACTTCATCGATCACCATTTTTTCTAGTTCCTCCCCTTGTGATGGTTCTTGAACCTATTCATCTTCTAAACTTTGAGGCAGAGGAGTAACTGAGCCTTTATCTACAATCGTGATTTGTGGTGGAGACGGTGGAGTAAAATTAGGACCCTATGAATCTGGTGGCATCTATGTCCAGTCTTCTTATTGAGATTCACCTATAGGGGTATCCTTGATCTTATCCCCAACTAGCTCTATTTCCATAGCCATGAAATCAAAATTTGACATTTTGAAAATGTCATCACCTTCTTCACCTTGCTCATCCACCCACTATTGTACTTCATCTTCCAAAGAAGAGACTTCTAAGAGTCCTACTATAGTGGATGGTGATGTACCTATGGTACTTCTTCTTCTTTCTTTCTCTATGACTCTAGCTAGTTGGGTTCTTCTCTACAGGGCTAGCTATTCTTCTTCATCTATCTCGTCTTGTTCCTCTTCTTCTCCTTCTGGAATGGTCTTAGGAATAGACAAAAAAGGCACCATTCTCCTAGTCACCCTTTTCCTTTTCTTCGTTCAAATTTTAATCCTCTTTTCTTTGATGGAGGTAGAAGGGGATGCTAGCTCTTCTTGTGAATGAGGGATGGAAACCTATTGACTCTCTCCCTCTTTTGATTGGCTAGGCACAAAGGGAGGCAATTGAGGGTCATCCTAGACTTGGGAAGCACTAGTATCCTTAGACCCTTGTATACTCTCTTCCTATTGTTGGGGAGGTACTTATGGTTTGCCCTATTCTCTTTGAATCCTTTATGGGGAGGTCTTCTTCCTCCTGTTCTTTCCTTTCCTCTATGGAGGATGGTAGTATCCAACTGTGCGGTCAAGTTGGTATATTGTCTCTAGCCTAATGGGAGATTGGGCCACAAAAGTAGGAATTGTAACTTTTTTCTCTCTACCTCTCTTTGGGCATGCTTATGGGTGAAAGATCACGGTGTTAGATATTGGATCAAGTTGAAAAGGCTTCTTCATCCAATCCTTTGTCATTTTTTCTACATGCCTTGCCTGATGATTAATATCATTTCCCTCCTCCCTATCAACCTTGGCATTCATGATGGGCCTCTCTCCTATTTTTTTTGAGTTGAACTGGGGGTCCAATAGCTCGCGTGAATTTTGTTGCCTTATTTCCTCCAAGATGTTTAGCTTAAGGGCCTTCTCTACTAGATACAAAAGTATCCTATAATAGTCTCTTATGTAGACATCATAGTCATCTATTGCATTCATCCAATGATCTTTAATAGCATCTCCATGGTGAAACTCCTTACCATCTAGACTCTCTATTCTTCTTATATTATCAAGATAGAGCCTAGGGGAATTATATTCCTCAAGGGGATAATTCTCCCATTCCCACTCAAAGGATGGAATATCTTGCTTCCATTTGACATGGTATGGTCCACTAACCAAGGGCCATGTCCAAAAAGGTCTCCTTTGTCTCTTCACCCTCTCATATGTAGATTTAATTTGTCATGTGATCTCCAATAACACAACTTTGTCACTTGGATATCTGGGGAGTGTTTTGGGGTTGACAGTGGCACCAGCTACCTATAGATATGTGAATGTCTTAAATTGGATGAAGTAGGCCTCGAGAGTTGTTATCTATGCTATTGCCTCATCGTATAACCTCTTTGCATAATCACCTTCTATGAATCAAATGATCGCAAAAATGAATGAATCATTCATGATTTTATACTCCTTACTCTATACTGAGAGCTTCTTCTTTACTAGCTGAGGGTAGATAATGTATGGCCAAACATTAGGATCCTACATATTGCCCCTTTTGCACAAATTGAGGTAGTTTTTCACCCTTTTTGCTAGGATATAGACCATGTAAGAAGTCATATAGAACTTCTTGTCTTTAACTAACCCCAATTGGTCAAATAGGTTCTCACTCAATGTGGTGGCCCAATCTAGTGGCATCTTTGCCATCTTAATTGTCTCAATGAAATTGACCATAAAAGCATTGAGGTGGCCATTTGTTGGTAGATCCATGACTCTGCTCAAAAGAGTGATGGAATAGCCAATATCCTCCTTCATATATCCCTTAGTCATGTCCACCTTTCCTATGACCATACCTAAAGGAGTGTTCTCAATGAGATATGAGGATTAGATGATTTCAGATGCTTCTTTCGGGTGGCCCCTGTACCATCTCTCTGTTACTTCATAGGAGAGTTTGATGAATTTTTCTACCCTCAGGAGGTGGAAGACCCTCTCAATGTTGTCAACTCAGAGCTCCAAGAACACTTCTCCTATCATGCTCTTAACTACTCTCTCTTTAGGAATAAAATGTTGAGCCAGTTTCATAAATGATTGCACTGATACAGGATGCGAAGCTGAGCTTAGGAACCTAGAATAGATCAAGGCGAATACTAAAGCTAATCTTTCAATGGGTTTGTTGTAGAGCCTAAGGAACTCTCCCAAGTCAGTATATCCCAAATCAGTGCCTTTGATTTCTGCATGATCATCATGGAATCTCAATTTTTATGGTACACCTTGGAATTTGAATACAACTGGTTTGGGTGTCATTTTCTCTCTAGATGTGGATGCCATAATATCTGCATGACACAAGAAAATTTTTTTATTAGTTTGGAATAATGAAAACTTAGAAATAAAAATGCAATAGTCAATTATTTATGAACAATTAAAAATAAAATGCTCAATTTTAGTGCCTTTTAATCATACAATTTTTTTTAAATATATATATATATATTTATATGTATATATATATATATATATATAATTTTTTTAAAAGATTATATTTTTTAAAATTTTAAAATTTATATTTTTAATATTTTTTTTAGGGTGAAGGCACAAGCGAGTGAGCGCAACATGAAGTGGAGGTGTGGTTAGGGTTTGGAGAATAGACCACACAATGCACAGAGGTAGTGATCGCACATGACACCATTTTGAAGCACTTGTGGTGGAGAGGCATAGACCATGCGGTAGGGTTTTGGAAGTTTGGCAAAGTGTGAAGCATGTGTCTGTCTCACAACATGCGCACACAGTGATGTGATGGAGTGTTTGTAGTGCAATGTGGTGGGTGTTTGTAGCACAACATGATGCACAGATGGGTTTTGAAGGCACAGTGCAGCGCATGAGCGCATGGTGCAATATTACAATGGGTACACGGTGCCATATCACAATGGGAAAGTAGCACCAAGTGTGTGCAATGTGTTGTGTGTATGAATTCAAGCTTGAATGCACCTTATGTAAATGTAAGGGCATGGCATGCAAAGAAATCTGAAGTTATTCAAACACAATGTCAAAGAAAATAGTGATGAAGTCTGTTGGGGGAGGGGAGTTTTATAATTGCACCCACCCCTAGGGTACACGACATGCCCCTACTTGTGCACAGGTGTGCACTGCACACCACCCCCAGTGCATCATATGTAGTGCACAGGTGTGCTTCATTATTTTTATTTTTATTTTATTTTTTTGAATTTTATAATTTTTTTTAAAAAATTGATGGTATTTTATATTTTTTTAATTTTTTAATTTCTTGATTGTTTAATTTTTACTTTTTGACTCTTTAAAATTTTTTTGGATCCCAAATTATGAGTTTGGGGATTCGAAAAAAAGTAGGGGGTCCCCATTCATAGTAGGGAATGGGGCGCACATTGTGGGACCACAACAAATGGTTACAGAGTCTTATTGACTATCTTTCTCTTCTTATGGAAGACTGATGTCTGGCATATTAACATTTTTTTCCTCTTGTGTGCCTTCCCTTGTTGTTTCTTCCTTCTCTTTTACTACTTTTGTGGTCAACCCATAGATTGATTTCCAAAGTAATGTACTTTGGGTTACCACCTCTTCGACTTGATTCCTTAAAATTTAAAAAGCCCTATATTTTGGAGCAAATCTGTCTTTATACTTTTCTATAGATTTTGCAATTTTCCTCTTATTTAGAGTAGACATAACTTATGCTAATGTAATCTTCCTTATCTCCCTTTTAATCATTGTATTGAATTTCCATTTTTGTTCTACACACTCATACAAGCTTTTAGGTATTGAATTGGCAATTTCTAATGGAGCAATCTTGAATGTAGCCATCATATCATATATATCCTCTTCAATATTATTTTTATCTCCATTATCTAACTTATCAAAATCAATATGTTGAAATACTAACAGATCTACATTATTCTTTACATTTTCACAAAAATTATCTATATTTGATGAGGCATTGTGGCATACCACTTTGAATTGACTCATGTCATCTAATTTTATCTTCTCCTTTTCTAATTCATCTTGAAGTTCAAAACTCTTCCTTGGTTTCTTTTCAAGCTTGCTTGGCTTTGCAAGTATCATTCTTCTTCTTGCCTTTTGATTGTGATTTTTTTTGCTAGTGTAGTGGTTTCCTAAGAACTTGACCTTGTTAAAGGTGCACTAGACTTTTGTTCATCTTTCTTTGGGGTCTTCTTAGGCTTCTTAATTTACTTATATCATTTTCTTATCTTTCTTGTTTCTTTTTTCTCTACCTTGACTTCTTCCTCGTCAAAACCTTGGTCTTCACCTAACCCTTGAGCTAATTGTAAAGGTCCTTGACCTTCTTCACCTTCGTCATCACAAAATTGATCTTCTAGTTTTTTCATCATTTTAATTTTCTTCCTATCTATGGTAACAGTCTACAAGTTGATAGTTATCATTTCCTTTGCTTCTTCATATTTACCAAATACTATAGCATTCTTATCTATGTCCTCTACTACTAACGCAATGATGGTTGCAGATGCTTCATCTACATTCACAAATTAGAGGTCCCAACCATATCACCCTAGGAATAATTGCTTATACATAATTTTAGTCAGCATCTACTAGGAAACAAACATCATTGTCATTTTTCTCCACTAGAGAGATAGGTATTCTTGATCATTTTTTCATTGACTTCTTAAAGTCTTCAAAATAATTTGTCATTACTGAGTCAAGTTTTTTTCCCAACTGATCAATGTAATCCCCTATTTTTTGGGTAATGGACTAATTGGTCTTCCATACAACTTTACCAAATGTGGGAAATGTGGTTTTCACATAGAAGAATATGCAAACAACAAGTGAGCCAAACTTACATGAAGAATTTTTGACTTTCCTGATTGCTCCAAGTTTTTTTGATAGCTGATGTAGTTGTAGCTTGGTGAAGTTGTAATTATGATCCCTTTTTTCAATCTTGTAACTGAGGTCTACTGCAATACATGGCACACTATTTAGTCGGCTAAAATGATAAAATTTATGAGCAATCACATGTAGTAAAAATGCAATAACAGGGTCTATAATAGTGCCTATGGACATTCTTCTCTTATTCCAAGTAGCTCCCGTAGCCTTTTCAATTGCTTCCTTAGCATTGCACCTCATGGTCTTGGGTTTATCCAAGATAGGATACCCTATTACCCTATGTATGATCCTCTTTTTAATTTTGATAGGACCATTCTCCAACCATAGATGATTATCATGGATTTACCTCAAAACTATATTAATCCATTTTGGCTTGAAAACCTATAAAAAACTGAAGATGATAAAGATGATATTGAAGAATTTATTACAAGAATGCTATTAAGAGGTAAAGGTAAATACAAAGGTAAATTTCCCTTGATCTGTTTCAAATGTAATGAGGTTGGTCACTATGTTTCTAAATGTCTTGACAAGAGCAAGTCTAATAGAAATGATAGAAATGACAAGAAATATTTCAAGTACAAGAAGAGTAGGGATTTCAAAGAAAAAGGAAAGAAGTCATGCTACATTATTGAAAAATATTTGACTCAAATTCTGATGACGACAAAGAAATAATTGAAATGGTCTATGTTACAATCAAGGAAGAGGCAAATACTGAAACATATGAGAATGAAACCACCCTTATTTCACATGTTGCTAAGATTGACTCGTGGATTATTAATAGTGGTTGTTCACATCACATGAATAGTAATCTAAGTAAGTTTACAAATTTATCAAAAATTTGATGATGGTGGAAATTCTAAGTTTGGTAGTGATGTTCCATACTCAGTGAAAGGTAAAGGATCATTAATGATGAATGATAAGATTAGATTTGATGGTCATATTGGGTTCACGGACTCAAATATAATATTTTAAGAATTTCTCAGTTGAATAACTGATGCAAGTGTAAAATTACTCACAAATAACATAATCGCAACTCTATAACTTATCATGGAAATATTGCACTTGCAAACTTATAACTGAATCAACAAACTAGGATAGAATTTTTCACTTGAGAAGAGATGGTCATAACTTTCACAAATGAAGAGATAAAATTAAGTCCTTTTATGAGAGATTATGCATATTAGTTAAACATGTTTTTCCAAATTTATAGCTCAAAATAATGAGTGGAATAAAAGCTATTATTCTTCTCCCAACACTACTCACATAAAGATTAGGTTCAGACCAGTCTACACTTAAATGCTCATAATTTCTTCAAATCACAATCAAATTTGACCAAACTAAAACCTAAAGAAAGCTAACTGAAACACCTTTCCAAAAATATAATTTTTATGTTTTTATATTTTCATATTAATTTATAGCAATAGAAACAATAGTCAAGTTTCTCAAAAATTACACAAAAATTAAAATAAAACTTGAAAAAAAAGTCCTCTCATTTCTATTTTGTCAAAAATATTTCCAACCCTTCCCATATATAAATAATGAGCATTACATTATATTTTAATGTCATTTAAATTCCTCTAACTATTGGATACCTCCTATGAGCTTTCACCTTCTCTCTTACATCATCTTTTTCATATTGTCACATTTTATGACAATATTTACTTACATATTTGACAACTTTTGAGTTTCTCCATTAATGACCTCCAAGACTCCTAAAAATATAAAAAATGTGATAAATAAAATATTAAAATATTATTTATATCATACTCTATGATAGTTACTTACTTTTATCGAACTTGACCATATGAACTTAAATGGACAACATTGACAACATTTTACAAATTAATTACAAGGCTTAACTTAGCCTTACATGTTGACTCAAATAGACATAAAATATATTAACAAACATTAATTTAACATTTTAGAATAGCAATGATACATTTATTTTTTATGTCCATTTTTCTAGGTGCTCCTGCACCATTCTCTTGACTTTCAAAGCTTTCCAAGTCCCTTGAAAAGGGGTAAAAAAAAGTTTATCTTCATCTTCACCTTTGGTCTCTAAATTCTCTTGCTTAAGAATATGAGATTTTCATGAAAAAATTTATGCCCTTGACAATATGATTTCTCTATCACCTACGTTGAAAAGAACATAATAGAAAATTCATGGATAAAATGAATGGGATTAGTATCAAAGTCAATCATAAATCTTGCATCTTTTCTCTCAAGTCTTCTTGGGAACTCTTCACATTTATCTTCACTTTCAACATAAATTTGATCACTCTCTTCTCTTTGTTCATCCACAACCTTGATTTCTTATTTTTCAATAGAAATCTCATCATTAGAATCATTAGTAACGGTACCATACTTTTAGTCTTCAACCATAACCATGTTATCAACACAAGTATTTTCTTCTGTAGGTTCCACTATGAGTAAAAAAGTTTGTTCATCTTCTTTCACAATTTGGAAAATGGGTTCATGATTTATCTCTTCCTTTTGAGCTGCAATCATTTCTCCCAAGGCTTGAGTTTTCTATTCCATATTCTTTAACTTTACTTTCAAGTTCATTAATTCTTCCTTTATCTCCTTCATCTCTTCTTCTTCTATCTTCCTTCTCTCTTCATTTTTCATCTTCTTTTCTTCTTCTTCTTTCCTTTTATTTTTATCATCTTTCTTATCATTTTTTGAATCCTTACCCTATATATACTTCCTAAAAAATCCTAACCCTCCAAGCAGGATTAGTTTTTCTTGTCTCGCTTAGGTTTTCTTTTTTTTTCCACTACCTAGTTTCTTGGCATCCAGGTTCTCTCTTCAACCTACAAAATACAAATACCAACCCCACAAAATTTTCATTTCCGAGACCTTTTGGGTGTTGATACCAATTTTATGAAAGTTTCAAAGGACTCAAAAATCACATAATCACAACTCCATAACTTATCATGCCAATATTGCACATTTTACAAACTTATAACCAAATCAACAAACTAGGACATAATTTTCCACTTGAGAGGAGATGATCGTAAATTTCAAAAATGAAGAGATAAAACTAATTCAAATTATAAGAGATTATAAATATCAGTTAAACACACTTTTCCAAAGTCATAGATCAAAATAATAACTGAAATAAAAGTTATTACTCTCCTCCCAAAACTACTCACATAAAAATTAGGTTCAAACTAGTCTACACTCAAATGCTCATATTTTCTTCAAATCACAATGAATGTCAACCAAAAAAAAACAAAAATAACTCAAATACCTTTTTAAAAATATAATTTTTAGGTCTATATCTTTTCATATGAATTTATACAATTAGAAACAATAGTCAAGGTTTTGGAAAATTACACTAAAAATTAACATAAAACTTGCAAAAAACAAAACTCCTTTAATTTCTATTTTTCTCAAAAATATTCCCAACCATTCCCATCTGTAAATAATGAACATTACATGATATTTTAATATCTTTTAAATTCCTCTAACTATTGGATACCTTCTATGACCTTTCACCTTCTCTCTTACATCATCTTTTTCATATTGTCACATTTTATGACAATATTTACTTACATATTTAACAACTTTTAAATTTTTCCATAAATGACCTCTAAGACTCCTAAAACTATAAAACTATGATAAATAAAATATTAAAACATTATTCCTATCACACTTTATGACATTTACATACTTTTATCAAACTTGACCATATGAACTTAAATGGACAACATTGACACAATTTTACAAATTGATTCCAAGGCTTAACTTAGCCTTACATGTTGACTCAAATAGACATAAAATATATTGAAAAGTATTAACATGAAATTTCAGAACAAAAATTAATGAGATATGTATTCTTTATGTCTATTTATCTAGGTGCTCTTGCACCAATAACTTAGGTCACAAGTTGGTATTTGAGAAAAAAGAAGGTCAAGATCTTTGATGATGGAGGTAATTTGATTGAAATAGGAATGCAAACCAAAGGTTACTTATTCTACCTTGATTCTACAATTGAGACATGTTTATTTCCTAGATTTTAGGATGTGTGGTTATTGCATAAAAGGTTATGTCATGTAAACTTTGGAAATATGGTGAAAACTAGTAAAAAGCAAAGAGCAAGAGGCTTACCAAGTTTGCAAAAATCTAAAAATGTTATGTGTAAAAAATGTTAGCTTGATAAGATGAAAAAGTATAGTTTTTTCTAGAAAGACACACACTTCAAATGATATACTAGAATTAATGTACACTAATTTATGTGGTCCAATTGGATTTGATAGTTACTATGTTGATAAATACTTTATATTGTTTGTGGATGATTATTCAAGCATGATGACTGTAATGTTCATGAAAGTGAAATAACATGATTTTGATATGTTTGAGTGGTGTAAAAAAAGAGTTGGAAAGGAAACTAGTAAATCACTAAAATGTTTAGGATCTAATAGAGGTGGTGAAATGTGTCTACTGAACTCAATAACTTTTGTGTTGAGAATGGTATTAAAAGATAGTTTCCTACACTAAGGACACCACAGTAAGATGACATTATTGAAAGGAGAAAAATATCTATCATGGATTGTCTAAGGATGCTAATGATTGAGAAGGGGGTCTCTTAGATATTCTAGAGAGAAGCAATTAGAACTAATGTTTACACTCTCATCCAATTATAATTAGAGAAAGGAATAAACAAGAAACCCTATGAGTTTTCGTATGATCATACATCGAATGTGAGTTATTTCAAAATCTTTGGAAGTAGGTGTTACATTCACAAAGATGATAGGAATGGTAAACTTGATGTTAAAGGTGATGAAGGTATATTTCTATGATATACATATAAGATAAAATCTTTCAAATGTTTGAACAAGGCTACTAACAAGAATATTGAAAGTGTGAATGTAAGATTTGGTGAGTTTGTAGAGAGAAGTGATTTGGAAATTAGGAAAGAACCTAAAGATTAAAATTAAAAAAATTATTTCTATGAAGAAGTATCTAATACTCTACTCAAGTTATAGAATAGGCCTACCAAGCATCATACAATGGCTACTAATTTTCACACATTTATACTTGAAGAGGAAGATGAACCTCTGCCGAGTGAAGAAAATATTGACAATCAAAGAACTGAACCTATATTGTCCAAATATCTGAGGAAGAATCATTCACCTAAGAAAATAATTAGAGATAGAAGTGTTGGATTACAAACAAGAAGCAAGATAAGAGATGGAACATGCTTAATAGCTGATTTTGAGCCTTGATTAGTTAAAGCCACATTGGATGATTTATGTTGGGTTGATGCAATGAATAAGAAGATTGATCGAATTGAGAATAACAATACCTTGACACTTGTACCAATACCTGCAGATAAGAATGTGAGTGGAATAAAGTGGATTTTTGTAGAAAAGTTAAATAAGAATGGAGAAGTGGTAAGAAAAGAGGCTTAAGAAGAAGGATTTGACTATGGTGAGACTTTTGCACCTATTGCAAGATTGGAAGGTGTAAGAACTCTTTTGGCTCATTCTCCCTACAATAAATTCAAGGTATATCAAATGGATGTAAATTTGTATTTTTGAATAGAATACTTGAATAGAAAGTCTACATTGAACAACCTAAAGGATTTGTTGAACCTAGAAAGAAGGACATGGTCTGCAACTTGAAAAGGACTATATGGATTGAAACAAGCCCAAGAGCATGGAATGAAAAGTTCCACTCTTATCTTATTAAGATTGGATTTGCTAAAACAAGTGAACAAATTAATACGTTTTTGAAGAAAGAATCACAAGATATAATGTTGATTATAAAATATTTGTTGATGATATAATTTTTGGATAAAATGATATGTTGAGTAAGACATTTTTTGATCAAATGAGTATTGAGATTGAAATGTCAATGTTTGGAGAGATTAAAAAAATATTGGATTACAAGTCTATCAAACACAAAATGATATTTATGTTACTCAACCCAAGTATATGATGGAAATCCTGAAACATTTGGGATGGATGAGTCTAAACTAGTCAAGAAACCTATGTTGATTGGAATAAAATTGTCAAAGGAAGATACTATTAGTGAAGTTGATGAAACGTAGTATAGATCTATGATTGAAAAGCTATAGTATGTTGTACATAGTAGACTAGATATTATCCTAGTTGTTGGAACTATTGCAAGGTTTTCATCTAATCCAAGGAAAATACATATAACTACTTTGAAAAGGATATTCAAATATCTCAAAAGAACTAAAGATTATGGCCTATGGTATAAACAAGAGGATGATTGTAATCTTGAAGTCTACACTAATATTGATTGGGCTGGTAATGTTCATGACAGAAAAAGCACAATGTGAGGCCTCACTCTAATCCACCATAGCACATCTAATACATTTTTATTTTGATACATTATGACTCGATATGTTGAGACATTGTCTAATGGATTGAATATTATTATGTTATTTAATGTCATGTGATGATTTACTTTAAGATGCTTAATCATGTTATTTAATGTTTATAAGCATGCATATTGATGGTGTAGTATAGTAAATGAATTTAGGATTAGGAATATGGTTAATACTTTAGTTATGCAATTTTTAATGATCAAATATATGTGCAAAAATGAGGGAAAAGTTAATTAAATGAAATATTGATGTTTTAATTTATGTAATTATCCAAATGAGTTTTAAATATATACATGTGATTTTTCTCAAACTACTAATGTGTGAAATGAGTGTGTAGGATTATTAGCCGAGAAATCCAATGGAGAATCTGTAATTGACCCTATGTACGATCTATGAAACCTAGGGTTGAGTCTAATGAAAAAGGTGAACCCTATTGTTTCATATTTTATTTGTGTCATAATTGGAATGTATGTATCATTCTGTAATCGTAAAGTTTTTAATGTTATGTAATAGTGATCTTATGGTGTCACTTGACACTTGTAATTTGTATATGTGTATACGCATGATAATTAGGGTTAGCCAAGTAACCTAAGACTAATTAGTTGGTAACCTAGATTAATCACCCTAATTAGGGTTCAGTGATAAGTTTACTTTCCTAGGGTTTTCATAAAGTTCAAATATTTCAAGCCAAATTAATAGGTCCTAAAATGATCCTAAAGGCCAAAATTAATGAAAACCAAGTGCCTAGGGGGTATGTGTATGGCCAAATATCCCATTTTTCCTTTAGTGTGAAAATTGAACTTCACCATGAGTTTTCCAAGTTTACACTCCACCATAAAGGTTTCCTTAATGATAAGATCAAGTAGGAAGACCCTAGAAGGCCTTAGTCAAGTCTAGAGTTGTTACAATTTTTAGGTGAGTGAGTTTAGAAGTCTATTTAATTGAAAATTTAAGGGTTGAAGAGTGTTCTCTCAATCTCTAAATTTAGAGAGAGTAAAGCTAGGATTGAAGGAGGAAGAAGGGATGGCTCTTCTCAAAATTTTAGTTTGTCATAACCATTTGTGAAGGTAGGAATCCTTCAAGTTCACATTCTTCATGTTGTATTTTTCATTTGCTTAAGTAGCTTTCTGCATGTGTGTGTATTTGTATGTATGATAAAACATATAAGGGATGGGATTGTTATGAGTTTCTTAATTGTTTTCTTTTTCGTGTTTCACATTTTGTTTTATGAGAAAAACTGTAAGGATTGTGTCTATATTACTCACCCTCAGTTAGGGTAGAAGTGGCCATGTATGGGAGGAGGGCCTTAGTTGGACTCTGAATCAATGCAGAGTAGAGGGAAAGAGTAGGGTGATATGGGCCCTTTTTCATCAATACAAACAATTTTGTATTTTGGGAATTAAGAAGTGAAAGAATGGAAGTTCTTGTGACTATTAGCCTCAGAAGGGGCATCTATTTTGTATTGTGATTGACTTCTCCTACCCTAGAAAAATCTACCTTCTTCCTAGTCCTAGTTCAATAGTGAACCTATTGTGCAAACCTAGGATGGTAGTAATTGGTTAAATGGGTCTTCATGTTGAATCTAATTGTCACCCGACCGGTTTCAGTTCTCCATGGTTACCATGATGTAATTAATAGATTTTGTAGTTGCTACCTTGATATGGAGCCTACTTGGATTTAGGGTTTTGTTTTTTTTATTCAAATTTCTTGGAGACTTCTCCTTGAGATAATAATCCTGGCATAAAATTATTATTAACCTTATTTTTGAAAATGATTATGATATTAGGTTTTCTTCCCTGGCTCTTTCTTAATGGAGTCCTTCAATCAAGTGTTTGAATTAAATGAATAAGAAGTGGCTAGCTCACATGTGTTGAAAAAAATGAGTAATTTCCTTTCATATGGCATTCTTTATAATTCAAATTTGTATGCATATGATAATACTAATTAGATACAATGATGTTACATAAGTTATGCAATTTGATTACAAACATGGATTAGAGGTAGTTTAATTTATATGGTTGGTATTTCAATTTTATTATAATAATTATTAAAGAGAAAAAAAATATTTGTATTCAAATGCATAAATATAACTTCAAAGTCTATGGTATAAATTTTCCTAGAAAGAAAATATTCCCTTTCCATGTAAACAAAATTGCTTATGAAAAAACTCAATTCTTGGTAAGAAAATGTTCCTTAAGAAAAAAATCTATCTTTTTAGAGAAAAATTTATCTCTACCTTTTGCATATAAAAATTATAGATCCTCTTTTGGAATAGAGGATATTCCTTTAAATATTCTCTTTAAAAAAACCTTGTCTTAATCCAAATAATGGTTTTGGAAAATTAAAAATGTATAAAAAAATTATATATAAAATAAATCCTACTCTAACCTATCCTAAAGCCTAGTAAGTAAACTTTATTTCATAATTCCTCCTTATCTCCAAAAAATATATATATATTGAATGCAAGTCACCTTGGAAAAAGAGTCAACCAAGAATTTAAATGCAAATGGGAAATATAGATTTAAAAGGTATCTCATACCCTCCACCTTGCCTTCCTAGATGCAGGCTTTGGTCACCAAAGGCAAACAATAAATATTGACTATACCACCCCCCTTATTGGTTTGAATCTCCTCCAATATTTTCACATGATCCTAGGTGGTCAAAGAAGGAGGGTACGAGGTCATCATGAGGAGAAGAATGTTGACAAGGATGGGTTGACATCTCCTTGATTGGTGCTCCCATCTTCTCATCCAATTGAGCCTTGGGTGGGGGGCAAGGCCCTACAAGAAAATTAGAACTCAGGCAGCACACTTGGGAAGGTGCTTATAGGCTTGGAAATTGAATAGCCACTTGCTAAGTGGCTTAGATAGTAGTTGAGTTAGGGGAAAGTATGTGGAGTTAGGAGGTAGGGGTAGGGTTAGTTAAAGTTTAGTTATTAGTTAGGTGTTAGTAATTGGTTAATTAGTGTTAGGAATAGTTAGGAGTTAGTAGTGAGTGATAGTTAATATTAGTTAATGTTAAAATAAGAAATGTGGGATTAGTTTAGAATTTGATTGTTATTTTGGTAATAATTTAAGTTACTTTTTATTTTCAATTATTATTTTGTTTAATTAGTATCATTTTAGTTAAGTTGATATAATTAGAATATAAAGATATCATGTAAGAATTAGATCTAAGAGTAGTATATGTATATTAATTAGTTTAGGTTTTGATTTATTTTATTGTAGTAGTTGCATTTAGCATTTGATAAATGTATTTTTGTATGTTCTTTTAAAAAGGGAGATTAAGAGATTATTAGTTGGGATGCTATGTTTATGATTTAAAAACTATTAATGTTTAATTATTCTTAAATCTATTTAGTCAAGTTGTAAATGATTGTTTTGAATAGAGAGGGGAATTGTAAGAAAACTTGCAAGAAATAATATAACTATTTTTACATAACCCATAATAGATCTGAAATAAATATTTAATTGAAATCCACATGCAAGAGAATAGACAACATACCCACAAAAATGTGACACAAGATATACCCTAGGTAACCCTCATTAAGGGAAAAAAACTAGCCTCTAAAAGCATCCATCACCATGTATTATTTAGCAAAAAATAACATTGCAATACAACCATGGAAGCCTTCCAAGCTATAGCCACTACTGAGCAATCCATGTGAACAAGCGTGAATCCACGCATCCCATGTCATCCTTCTAACCTTCAAAAATGCTCCCTTGGCTAACCTATCAAGTCTTGTCCCAGTCAACTCTTTCATTTTCTTTTTACCTTCTATATTCTCACACCAACAACTACCCTTGTGGCTACTTATATAGTAGCAAATCCCACAAAACCACCAAGTGGTATTACATAAACCATGTACTAAAAACCATGTGCTACCTAACCCATTGACCCCACATTTAATATTGAAAATTTACTTCTTTTCTCCAATATTAAATAATTACAGAAATATTATCATAATGTGACAATACAACTCATCAAGTATATTCCATGGCAATATTTACATGTTGCACAACCATCTAGGTGCTCCTAGATACAACATAATAAAATAAAATAATACAATATAAACAATATTATGCAATGTGTGCAATACCCATTATCTCAAAAATATCTCACTTGTTGTATACATTGCATAGGGTCAATCTATAGCCACATAGATGAATAAGGGAACAACCCCTCCTAGCACATCCACCATCATGGGTCAAAGTACATGAAGTGCTCCATCCTATTACCCACAACAAAATCAAAATATCTAGCATCTCAAACATGAATGATCTCACCTCCTATTATGCCACTACCACTGAACATACATAGAAGCCATCCAAAGAGAAAGTCACCCAACCTGTCACATTAGAAGATCATAAAATCCTATACCAACTAAAATGTCAAGCACAAAAAGACTTGATCCAAAGGTAATCACATGTATCTGTAGTTCTCAAAAATATCCATACTTGAAATATCACCCACAACAAGTGCCAAACCCATCCAACTATCCATACCTCCAAAAGTATACCAAGTGAATCTCATAACATCAACATATCCAATATGTAACTTGTAGTCACAAGCCTTAAGAGTAATACCTTCCACATATATAACAAGAAGCTCCCACTACAAAAAGATAATATCAAATCTATAACCAATCCACTCACAACATCTCAAAGAAATGAATCCATGCAGTCTTAAAGACATCCACAATACATAAACCAATAACCTACAAGAACAACTTTCATAACAAGTCTCCAATAGTCTCCCAATCTCTCCACAACCAATAGAGTTAAGAGATAAAGGAATAAATATGGCATACACAAGCACAAACTAGTGATCACAATCTCTAACCAATCTCAAATCCAATGTAAAAAAAACCAAGCATCTAGGAAGATAACCAAGACCAAAGAGAAACTATGTTGTAGATGTAAATTGTGCAAGTATGATCTCCTCATAAAACCCCAACAAGAAGCCACAACAATACTCGAACCATGTCATATAACTAATCATGGATGTAAGCCTCTCATAAAAGGATCAAACTCATAAACCATTCTTAAACCCAAGGAATATTCTAATATAAAACCATCTCCAAAAGTCAACCAGCATAACAACATATGCAAATGGAGATAACCAATGCTAAACCATCTCTCAAATGAACCCTCTAGAATTATCTCATGTACCATAGCTCAAGATCCATATCCATGAAAGATAAGCATAAATATAATGCACCTAAGAGAAATAATGAGCTATACCTCTCAAGTAGAAAACTCTTGAGTAGACAAGGAGTGGGGAATGAGAATTCTTATCAAGATATCCAAGTCTCCAACCAAGACTCATCTAAGAAAAATCTCCTCTCAAGTCCATATTAGGTGAATGCCTCTTAGATTTCATACAGAAATCATCAACCATCCCAACAAATACTTCTTTAATCCAAGAGAAATCAACATCACCATTGTCTCTAGGTATACATGAGCATCTGTAACCAATAAATCCATGCAAACTCCAAATGAAACATAGCTATATCATGAAGTATCCAGCTTATGATTAATGTACTCAATACCAAGAAACTAAACCAAGATCAATGTCAAAGTTCCAACATGGCCTCAGGAACATAAACATGACAACATGATCTAACCATCTCAACTAAAAAGATATCATGCTCCATATGAATATACTATAACATGTCAACACTCTATACATGTGTCAAGAGTATACCATGACATAAACCATCCTCACACCAAGGATAACATGCCAAATGAAAGCATAAACCAAACCTTTACCAAGAACTCCATTAGTCCTCAAAATGCAACCATCTCCACACACCATGAAGAAAAACCATCTCCACATACCATGAAGAACCATATCCACACACCATGAAGATAACCAAGAACCAAACCAAGAACTAATCCTACACTTTCATCCCACCATTGTCACAAACACTAAATTGTCTATCCAATCTATCCATGATATCATGATGAAAAAACTATCCTCTAACCATGAGAATCAACCGAGGCATCAAACCATCAAAGAACTCAAAGTGCACATCATGAGCTCCTCAAAAGAAACCAAATAACCATAATCCTCAACCAAGAAAATATACCACCATAACCAAATTAGGAATCCAAACCAATGAGCATCAAGGATATACCTCTATATTCAACTATGTCATGCCAAAATCTATGACACCATGAACTGAGCATCTAACTCTCAAAGTATTCAACCTATCAGCATAAAATAGTCAACCACAATCCTCCACCATGACTATAACTAGTAAAAACATCGCATCCCTTGTACATGAATAAAAATTAGCAAATCATGTGACTTAGGTCATAAAAAACCCAAATCCAAGCCACCAATCTTAATATGCATCAATAATGAAAGATCAATAGGCAAAGACAACCCATAACCAAGCTATAAATGCAACTTGTAAGTATAGACTACTTACAACACTACACAACTTGTAGAGCCAACAATTCATCATACATATCCAAACCAAAATGCTAATAACCATATCATCATGAGACCAATCTGAAATATGAACTGAGTATATAATGACATCAAATCTTAAATCTCCAAACATACAATGTCATAAACTCACAATGTTACCATAGTCAATATATACCATAAACTATTTAGATCAATATATCACCAAATAAACCATGTCAAACCTACACCAAATCTAAACCAATGTGTAGATCTTTCTAAGAGCTTTTCGTTGACTACTCAAAATCTAAAATTTGACTCTATGTGCCTAAGTTATGCCCTAATTTGTGCTCAAAATGAACAATATCTAACTTTTATGCTCTTAAAACCTAGAAAATTTATCAAAATCATAGAACCAAACCTACACTAAGTTTTAGTGCTCTAAATTAGCTTTTCAACACCTATAAGAAGTTTGAAATCTGATATCCTGAGAGAAAGTTATGACTAGTTTACCAAGATAGTCTTTTTACCATTTTCACTATTAAAAAAATTGATAGGATTAAATTTGATAGCCATCATGGGTTGAAACTAGAAAACCTCTTTCATTTCCTTTGAACATGGCCAAACTAGAGCATATTATATATCAAAATTTATAGAAACATCGACCTGGATCCAATGGTGAGATCTATTTTTTTTTTATCTAGGAGGTCATTTCTGTAAGCTCCTCATAAAACCCTCATTTAAATGAAACATCCAAAAAATCCTTTTGTCCAACAATTTTACATACCCAAATTCTACCTACATCCCATCATAATAGCAAACTCAAAACCCTCAAATCTACAATAAACAACTCATATATCTTGCCCTTTCTTTTATCCTCTCATGTATTCCATGGATTCAATCTAGGGTTACAATAATAAAACCATAGCTTTGATACCACTTTAAGGAAACTTGCAAGAAATAATATAACTATTTCTACATAACCCATAACAGATCTGAAATAAATATGCAATTGAAATCCATATGCAAGAGAATAGACAACATGGCCAAAAAAATGTGACACAAGATATACCTAAGAAAACCCTCATTGAGGGAAAAAAATAAATCCAACCTCCAAAAGCATCCATCACCATATATTATTAAACAAAAAATACCATTACAATACAACCATGGAAACTTGCAAATCCATATCCACTTTCAAGCAATCCATGTGAACAAGCATGAATCCACACATCCCATGCCATGTTTCTAACCTTCACATGTGCTCCCTTGGCTAACCTGTGAAGCCTTGTCCCACTCGACTCTTTCTTTTTCTTTTTACCTTCTATCTTCTCACACTAGCAACTACTCTTATGCCTACTTATATGGTAGCAAGTCCCACAAAACCACCATGTGGTATTACATAAACCATGTGCTACCTAACCCATTGACCCCACATTTAATATTTAAAATTTAATTCTTTTCCCCAATATTAAATAATTACATGAAATATTATCACAATATTACAATACAACTCATCAAGTATATCCCATGGGAATCTTTACATGTTGCATGCCCATCTAGGTGTTCCTAGATACAACATAATAAAATAATATAAACAATATTATGAAATGTGTGCAACACCCATTATCTCAATAGGAATGAGTTAGTTAAAAAGGATAGTTTGTGGGGACATTTTATTAGGGATAGATAATGTATCTTCTCTTTATAATTGGATCATAATTAGAAAATTTTATTTACTCTTTTATTTGATTTAATGAAACATTAAAGCATCTTTGAGTAATAAATCTTTAAGTAATGTATTAAGGTATTGCTAGGAAAACCTATGTTTTCATTTCAACATACCTATAGTTTAACTTATAAAATGAATATATAGAATCATGTCAAAACCTAATGTGTCATGTGAGTCTTAGTCAAACTCATATCAACACAGTGGACTTATTAACCTTTAAAAAACAAAAAAAAAAAACAAAAATTCCATGTGTTTTTTCCTTGATATTTTGGGTATGACACACAAGTGGTGGAGCTTTATTTTTAGGAGAAAGGGTGATTAGATTGATAAGAAAGAAATAAAGTTTTATTTTACAATCTACTACTAAAGTTGAATATGTTTTTGCTACAATCAATTGTTCAAATATTATATGGATCAAATAATTTTTGGAAGGAATGCAAGAACAAGTAACTGAGATTGTCACTATCTACTATGATAATACAAGTGCTATAAATATTTCAAAAAACTTGATGATGCATACAAAGACAAAGCATATATCAATCAAATATCATTACTTGAGGTAACATGTACAAGAAAAGAAAGTAAGGCTTGAGTATGTCAATTCTAAAGAACAAATTATTGATATATATAGCAAGCCACTACCTAAGGATTCTTTTGAGTATCGAAGAGGTAAATTGGGGGTCCTACCCCTATCCAAAAATCATTCAGTGAAGATGCATGTTGTATCAATTCATGGATGAATTGTAATATCTTTTGAAGTTGATGTAGAAGTGTTCACACTTAAGGAGCATTTTTGAACTTATGAAGTTAACAATGATGAAACTAATGTAATCTATACATGTAAGGTACAAGGGTAACTACAAGGTTTTCTAAGTTTCATGATAAATTTTATAATGGCCTTTGGCATTATTTTCAAAGGGGGGGGGGGTATATTGTAATAAGAGAGAGAAACAATGGTGAGAATATTCTAAAGGGAGAGAAATAATGAAAACACACGAAAAGGGGAGAGTAGACCAAAAAGGAGAAGATATTAAATGGTAAGATGATGGGGACATGACCCAAGCATAGAATGGACACAACAAGAAAGGGGAAGTTGTACTAACTGTGTAAATATGCTATTACATTCAATACAAAGAAAATAGACTTCAAAACATGCCCTAAGGGCTTACAACAGTATAAGTTTGGAGATAATTTCTCCTTTTAGTACCTCCTCTCAAACTCCACTCCAAACTGCCTTTTACAATGCCAGAAATGTTCTTAAATAGACCCCGGAGGGTTAAGGATTAGGAATACATTCTAGAAAGTGCTAGTTGGCATCCACCGACCAAATAGAAGGCTCTAGAAGCTGCGTTAGAATTCGACGCAAATCTAGAAGAATCTAGAAATGGTAACCAAACTTTCGGGAGGCATAACTTTTGAACTATAGCTTCGATTGACAAACAGTTTACATTTTTGGAAAGCTCTCAAAGTGCTCTATTTGAGTTCATTTAATGCCCCTAGCCTAACTTTGAAACATTTTTAGGATGTCTCTAGAAACCAAAAAACTATGATAACTTTCAAACTGTGGGGCCTTTTGACCTGATTCTTTTTTTGGAATGCTCTAAATTACAATTACATTCATCTGGCCAATTTACACCTTCTAGTTCACCAAAATGATGGCTCAATTACATACTCCTACTTTTTTGACATTTACATGTATCCCAAGGTGATTAAAAACTCTAACCCAAAACACTGATAGTGGAACTGTGAGAGTTGGAACCTTTATTTGACCCAAATGGGTATCCAGAAATGAAAACACATGAAATAGAAACTAAGTCTAAGTACATTTTTTTGGTTGACACAGGATTTCCCTTATACCTCTGGATGCTCCTACATCATAAGAGAACTATATGAAGATGATAGATCACTAAACATGAAAAAAGATACCATAATCAAAGGGGGATTAATGTTGAAGAAGTTGTGTTTTGTTGTTGTCAAAGATATAAACATATTACCAATTTGAAGAACAAGAATCACAAAGTTGTATTATTGTTAATGCATACATTAACTATCATATGTAATATTTTGTAATGTAAAATCTTATGCTATGTATTTCTGTTAATGCCAAAGGGGGAGATTGTTTTCCCCAACTAATATTGTAATTATTAGTGGGAGATTATTAGGTGATGATGTTATCAATATATGTAAAAGAGTCATATCAGTTGTTATATTATGATTGATGTCAAAATCTTAGTTGGATAGATATTATACTAACTTATGAAAGTACCATATCATTAGATTGATAAACAGGATTTGTTTGATGAAGAGGATTTCAAGAAAGTATGATGAAGATAGAGTTAATATGTAAGGTATTTAATGGTTACTTGAACAAGTTGGATAATGATTATGTCTATTGGTTTGATTGTTTTACAATCATATATTATTGAGAAGTATTGAAGATCACAATTTTAACCAAGTTACAAGGTTAATGAAAGGAGATTGTATTCACCAAGTGACTACAGTATTGCCCAAGTGATTGCTAAGGAAGAAGAACACCAAGTTGTTCGAACAAGTCAGTATTAACCAAGTAATATGTTGTGTCAGTAAATATAATGTTTACCAAGTGATAGCCAGATGAGAAAGTTTGAAAAAATGCAGTTTGAGACTAAATTTTGATGGAAATATGGAAAGATTGAGAAGGCCTAAAGTAAGAGTCAAAGTTTGTTGTAAGATCTACAACTGAGAAAATTCAAGAAGGATCTGATGGAGGAAATTGAAGAAGGATAAGGATAGACACAAATTTCTATGTAAATTTGTATTCTTTTTCTTTCTAAGTTCATTACATGAAGGAATTCTATTGTAAACCTAAGATCGATGATTTTGATCAATGAAAAAAGATGGAAGGATTTACAAGCATTGAGAAAATTGTATGACGAGAACACGATAGTTTTAGGTTGCTAGGTCAAAGTTCATGTTGGCTAATATTTTTTTTGATCATATTGATGTGAAGAGAAAAGTTGTTGAAGGAAAATGAGTAAAAAAGTTGAGCCAAGTGAAACAATTAGAGGAGAGGGAAGACAAGAAGAAGAATTTGTGAAAGATAGAATCAATCAAGTTAGTAAAAGATGGAGAATAAGAAAGAATAACTATCTAAACAAGAAAAGGTAGTTTTTATTCTTAACATATCACTTTATACTATTACTCGTTAACTATTTGATGAAGGGTGCTCCCCTTAATACCATAAACTCATACTAGGAACAAAGAAACAACAGCAAATAAAGAACAAAATATGGACTTCTTATTATGACCACAAATGAGGAATTATAGAATCCATAATTAGAATATGCTAACCCAAATAGGCACCTTCATAATAGTAATCTGCAAGATAAAGCTATGAACTACTACCCAGAGTTGTTCTAGACAATGTTCAGGCCTTTCTTAAATAGGCAATTTTATGCCACCTGGGAACGTTCTAGACATTGAAACTTAATACCTAAGACCAATAGACCCTAAAAATACATATAGAGTCAGCCAAATACATCTTTGACAATTATTTTAGATATTTTGGGTAGCCCAACTTCGAAAGGCCATAACTCTCAAACCGTTGCTCTAATTTGCTATTATAACCACTTTTTAAAAATGCTAGCTCCTGATCTACAAGCTCAAAATGGTGCAAGTGCTCCTCCATTGAGTTTTTGGACCTCATCTAAGCACTCTAAGGCCTCCAATGGTGAGCCTGAAAGATTTTTCTACAAATTTTTCTACCAAAACTCTGCAATAACTTCTCTGATACTTGAGTTGGAGCAATGAGATTTTTATGGTAGCCTTGTAACTCTAAATTGAAGCTTCATATAGAAAATGAGAACATTCTGAGCTCATATGTCAAACTTACTAAAAATAGAAAGTTCCCATAAATAGTAATCACCTTGTCTACTAGTCCTTATTAAAATAGAAAATACTAAAGAAAAAATTAATTTGGGTGATGCAAGATTGCTCTTGCACCTAGGATGCTCCTACATCAAACACCTAGGCTAATCTGAGAAGTGACTCCATCACGTCTCAAGTGTTTAGAGAAAAACCAAGATAGTGGAGCTCCTCCCTTGCTAGCCATGATGAATCCTCTATTGGCCTCCCTTTCCATTTGACCAAGTATTCTTCATAAGTTTGCTTCATTAAAATTTTACCAACATGACTATCTAATATCTCCTCAATCTCTTTTTTAGCTAAACTAGCTACTGAAATACTCCATTGTGCTTCTGCAACTTCATCTCCATCACATCCTTCATGATACTTTATCAAATCTAAAATATTAAATATTGGTGAAATATTCAATTCAACAGTCAATTCCACTTCATAACCATTTCCAGAACCATGTCTTTTCATTATCTCACACAGTCCAAACTTCTCCATCTTTAACTTATTATATGTACTCACTAGAAAATGTTTTTTTCTCAATGAACCATGACTTCATCTCCAATATAAAATTCCTTATACCTCTTTTTCACATCTAACTTAGCCTTATACTGTGTATTCATCTTTATGATGTGCTTCCTTGCATCCTCATGGATATTCTTCAAATGTTCAGTAAATTATTTTGCTTCAAGACTACTTATCTTCTTTATCCAACTACCTCAATTTAGAAGCATTTCTGGAACTACTTCCATATACAATCTAGAATGGTGATTTACTAGTACTCCTATCCACAGAATTATTATATGTAAATTATATCTATGGTAAAATCAGATCCCATCCTTTTGTCTTGTCTCCAACCAAACATCTCATCAAGTTTCCCAAATTGTGATTCACAACTTCTATCTATCCATCAGTCTGTGGATGATTTGATGAACTAGATTTCAAATCTGTCTTCAACTTCTTCCATAATGTATGCCAAAATTACCCAAAAATTTTGGTATCTCAACCTAAAAATATACTCTTTGGTAAACCATGTAGTCTTACCACTTCTCTAAAAAACAACTTTGCCACATGATTAGCATCACTAGTCTTCTTGCAAGGAATAAAATGAGTCATCTTTGAAAACTTGTCAACCACCAAAAAAATAGAATCATGCCCTCATTGTATCCTTGGTAATCCAAGAACAAAATCCATGCTGACATCCTCCCATGGCTTCTCTAGTACAAGTAATGATGAATACAACCTTGTATTCTGCTTTACTCCTTTCACCATCTAACATACTCTACAACTTTGTATAAACTTCTTCACATCTTGCTACAACTATAACTAGTAATAATTCTTAGCAACTAAAGCTATGGCTTTATCTCTACCAAAATGTCCATCTAATCCTCCACTATGCTTCTTCATATGATATTCTCTCTCATTGAACTTCTAGGAATGCACAACTTGCTTCCTTTGAACAATATACTATCCTAGATCATGAAATCCAACCACTTTTTCCTATCAAGTGTAATAGGTTTTGTACAAGCCTTCCATGCTTCACTAAAATCACGATCATCTGGATACAAAGTGCTAAGCTCCTTGAACCTAACCTACTCTATCTGCATTTTTCTTAGAAAAAGTTGTTTCCTACTAAGAGCATCTACAATTCTGTTAGACTTCCCATGCTTGTGTTTTAAAAAAATGTATAACTCTACAAAACTTAACCCACTTCAAATTCCTTTGGTTTAATTTTCCTTGACTATTCAAATATTGCAAATCTTGATAATTAGTATACAAAATAAACTCCTTAGGAAGAAGATAGTGTCTCCACTTCTTTAATGCTTGTACTATAGCATAAAATTCTTTATCATAAATAGAATATTTTCTTTTTGCATCATTCAATTTCTCATTGAAATAAACAACAGGGCTACCTTCTTGGATCATAACAGCTCCTATTGTAGTACCACTAGCATCACAGTCTACTTAAAACAACTTTTTAAAATTAGGAAGTGCTAAAATAGGTTTCTTAGTAACTTTTTGTTTCAACAAATTAAAACTCCTATCTGCTCCTATAGTCCCCTTTAATTCTTTCCTATCCCCTCTCAATGTTTTAGTCAAAGGTCCACAAATACTACTAAAACCTCTTATAAATTTTTTATAAAAACTAGCCACTCCATGAAAAAATCTTACCTCTGTCACACTCCTTGGAATAGGCCATTCAAGGATATCCTTCACTTTCTTTGGGTCCATTTTTAGACATTGAACTGAGACTACAAATCCTAGGTATTGTTGGAATATTCAAATGGTAAGAGTACTTCTAAGAGGGGGGGGTGGGGGGGTGGGGGGGGGTGGTGAATCAAAGTAACTAACTTTAAATATTTTCAAATCATTTAAAACAAATAATTGAAAGTAAACTACATGCATGTAAACATATTAAATAAACATAAAGTAAACACATGCATCAACACACATAACACTAGAATTTGGTAACCTAGAAACCCTCCAAGAATAAGAAGGTAAAACTAGGGTGGGGATGATACCCACAAAATCATTGCAGCAATAATTGTTTGACTACTTTTGATGGTCTACCCTGTGAAACGCCTGTTCTATTAAAGGCTTTACACTATGTCAATAGTGACCTAGTTAAAGGATTTACAAACACTTTACATGAAGTGTCACCCTATTAAAGGATTTTATCACCTCTTCAAAGGATCTACAACCTAGCTGTTAAGCTAACCTATCAACATAGGATTTTACTTTTCTAATACAATTACTAGAGAGTATTAGATTCATAAACCTGATTGCTTACAATCTCGAATTGCTGATTTTAAGCACTGGTTTTTCTCATTCTAATCTTGATCCTTACTTGATTTGATATCTGATTGTAACCCTTGTTCTATTTTGATCAACTAAATGTGTAATTGTTGCTCAATTCACTAAGTTTGTGGTACCCCAATTGCTTGCCCTATTCTGCAATTTTTCTATCTTCTTAGCAAGTTCCTTTTCTTTTTCTTATCTATTCCTTGGTAACTCAAAAAAATGGGGTCTAAGCTTTCTTATAAAGACTTCGTAGACTTAGGGTTAGGTATGGATCTATGATCCATATTGAATATTTAATTCCTGCTCATTCCTTGCACTTTTCTCATTGGTAGGATGCCTTCTCCATTTTTATTATTGGTTGAATGTTGATTGCATAGGAAATATAAAAGATTCATTCTTATCCTTATTATCCTTTGAGATACTTCTGTGTCAGCTCAAAAAATGGTTTACATCTGAGTTTGTGAAGGCACAAACTCATATGTTGACTCTGTGTTACTCGGCACATACTAGATTATAGTGCTCGACACATATACTATCCTACTTTGCTCGGCACATATTACACTCTGTCTTGCTTGGCACATGTATGACTCTGACTTACTTCACATCAATTGTGACTCAACACCTATATATCACTTGGCATCTATCGTTTACTTGGCACCTGAAGTCACTTGGCATCTATTGAAATTATGGCTTAGCATATACTGTAGCTTGGCATATGTAGTGTACTCGGCTTCTATGTAAAAAGTGGTTAAGTGTGCTGACACTCAAATGTCAAAACCATTCTAAGACCAATAGCTACACCAACTCCTTTACAAAACTACACTTCTTTAGGTTTATCAACAATTTTTCTTCCCTCAACTTATCAAACACCTTGTGATAATGGATCAAATGTTCCTCCAATGTCTTACTAAAGATCAAATTTCTTAGTGCATTAGTTATCCCAAAAGGCATGAATAACCACTCGTAGAGTCCTTCTTTTGTCTTCAAAGTGGTCTTCCACTCATCACCTTCTCTTATATGAATCTGATGTTGCCCACTTTTCAAATCTATCTTTGTAAAATACTCAAATCCACTCAAATAGTTCATAATATTATTCATCTTGGGCAATAGAAATCTATACTTGATTGTGATCTTGTTGATAGCACAAGAACTTGTGCACATCCTCCATTCTCCATTCTTCTTTGTTGCTAATATAGCTGGTACTACACATGGACTTAGACTTTCTCAAATCAACCTCTTCTGCAACAACTCATGAACTTGTATGTTCAACTCTTCACTCTCTACTGGTGTCATTATGTGCACTACCTTGTTGGAAAACTAGCTCTAAGAACCAAATCCATCTAGTGACTGATCTTCCTCATTGGGGGCAATCCATCAGGTACATTACCTAATATAATATCAAAAAACTCTCCCAACATATCTATAACTTCTACAGGCACTACCTCTACTTCTTCTTTACTATCTTTTGATATTATATGTTCATGATTCATACCTTTGAGAAACTCTTTTCCATCAAAAAAACATGTTCTGGAAGCACTACATACCTTTTCATCTTCATCCTTCAATGGCTTCAATTTATGTTTCACTCCATCTTGGTCAAAGTGTAGGTATTTGCTCACTCATCATGTATAGCATACTTGTAAGACTACCATGACCTACCTAGCAACATATGACATGTGTCCATAGGTATGATATCACATATTACCTCATCTTGCTAGCTTCCAATAGTGAACTTTACTGAGCACTGCTCATTGACCATGACCTTGTGGTCATCTTGCACCTAAGCAATATAGTATGGATGTGGGTGTTTCTATCTCTTCAACTTCAACTTTTTGACCACTGTTTCTGACACTAGATTGCTAGTGCTTCCACCATCAATGATCACATTGCAACACTTACCTTCACATCTGCACCTTGTGTAAAACAAGATCCTTCATTGATCAAGTTCATTCTCACCACTCAGCAAGACACTTCTATTAACTAAGACTTCTCCTCTTTTAGCATCTTCAGAATGTGAGGATTTTCCATCTTCATCAACATGTGCAACTCTTGTTTGGCCTTCTATTCTTTGATATTTCCTTCCTTAGTGCTACCAACATTCAAATTCTCTATGCCCTTCTTCTCCATAGTCAAAACATTTCCCAAAAAAACCTCCTCTTCCATGTCCCTATCCTCTACCTCTTCCTCTTTGATCTCTATTATTCTAATCATGGAAATGGTTGGAATTGTTTCCCCTTTAGTTCTGACTTCTACTTCTAGCCTCATCCTTTTTCTTCTAATCATTATTATCTCCATAAGATTGTCTATCAGATCTTCCACCATGACCTCTTCCACTATTCCTTTTATTAAAATTTTTCCTTAGTTTCTCCTAAACCCTTAGGGAAAACTGGTATGCCTCCTCAATACTGGTCACTTGAACAAGACTCATTTGATCCTCAATGCTTGGTTGTAACCCATTAAGATAATGGACGACTTTCTCCTTATTAGCTTTTGCATGGCTGATTGTAATGAGAAAGTGATGGAACTCTTCAGTAAACTCTTGAATATATTTTCCCGCTTGCTTCAACCCTTGCATTTTCTTTAATATATCATAATCTACAAGAATGAACTCTCACTTCATTTTAGCTACCATCTGATCACATCTAGTGATTTTGGCCTTTCCTCTTTTATTTCAATACAACTGGATCGCCTACCACTAGACCTTTGCATGACCCTTTAGTTTGACTTTCACAAACTTGACCCTATCTAGATCTTCAATATCTTCATATTCAAAGTACTCTTCCAATTCTTTGTTCTAGTCGATCAATTCCTCTAGGATGAGATTTTTTTAAAATGTGCAAACATCAAACTTAGGTATTTTTTCAATACTAGAAATGGCCCTAAAAATATTCGTCTCCTTTGGGTTTAGAACTTCCTCTACTACGTCTGGGTTCACATTTTATTCTTCTTCTCTTTCATCCTCACTTTCATCATCTCCTATGGCAAGATTCACTCCTCTATTAATCTATTCTTACATTCCTTGCATTTTCCTCTAGAGGATTCTAAAATACTCAAGTGTAACACTGTTGACTCTTCCACGACACTTTCTTCATGGAGGTATTTTTGCACTTCCATTGAAACCCTAGTGCAAGTTGCCTCACAATCAGCGATCTATCCACACACTCAACCTAAACCACAATCCTAGTGTGAACTACCTCATAGTTGGTGATCTGTCCACACACTCAGGAACTCTTGCTCTGGTACCACTTGATGAAGTGGGCTCCCCTTAATACCATTAACTCATAACAAGAACAAAGAAACAATAGCAAATATGAGAACAAAATATGGACTTCTTATTATTTTTGCAAATGCAAAATTATAGAATTCACAATTACAATATGCTAACTCAAATGGGCACCTTAATTATAGTAATCTGCAAGATAAAGCTACGAACTACTACCCAGAGTTGTTTTAGGCAATGTTTGAAACTTTCTTAAATAGGCAATTTTATGCCACCCGAGAAGGTTCTAGACATTGAAACTTAATACCTAGGGCCAATAGACCCTAACAATACATATGGAGTCGGCCAAATACATCTTTGACAATTATTTTATATATTTTGGGTATCCCAACTTTGGAAGGCCATAACTCTTAAATCATTGCTCTGATTGGCTATTATAACCACTTTTTAGAAATGTCAGTTCCTAATCTATAGGTTGTAATGGCACAAGTGCCCTTCCATCTAGTTTTTGGACCTCATTTGGGTGCTCTAAGCCTCCAACAATGAGCCTAATGATTTTACTATAAATTTTTCCATTGAAAATCTACAATAACTTCTCTGATACTTAAGCTGAAGCAATGAGATTTTTATGGTAGGCTTATAACTCTAAAATTAGCTTTCATGTATAAAATGAGAACATTTTGAGATTGTATGACAAACTTACTAAAAATAACAAGTTCTCATAAATAATAACCACCCTATCTACTAGTCCTTATTAAAATAGAAAATATTGAAAAGAAAATATTTTTTTGTGTGATGCAAGATTTCTCTTACACCCAATATGCTCCTGCATCACCATTGGAGAAAAACAATTGGAAGTACTAAGTGGACCTAACAATTCTATATGTTAACATCAATTCATGGTGTTTGTAAGTATTTTATATCAGACCAATCTTTTTAGTCAAGGATAGGGAGTGATAAGGTCTAGATGATCTTTTTTTGAAATCATTTAATGAGGTCATTACAAAAAAGTGTATGTAACCTTTGACAAGGTTGTCTCCATACAAAGATCACTTCAGAAGAGTGAAATTTTTGGGTTCCCAATCCTAGGTGTTTTTTCCCTTAAAATGGTTTCCATATTTAAAATCTTAGTATCAAATTATGTGAATGTTATTTGTGTTAGAAGTTGATTTATGTTTTTTAATAGTTTTCTAGGAACTTAGTAATAACTATAATATCACTAGGTAATAACTGGAATTTACTAACATTCAGTAATGCAAGGAATAATTTGATAAATTTTTGTAAAGAAGTCAATGAATGAGTTAAGTTTTTAGTTGGATGTTTATATCGAGTGATTAGATGTATTGAAGTTATTCTTGTTGATGTTTATGATGCTTTGATGGTGTTGAAAGAATTTTAAAGGGGCTATGAGATAATTGGACATTATTGATTCACCCCCCTACCCCCCATCCCTCTCAATTATCTAACATTAGCATCACATTTTCTCTATTTCTTGGTGTTTTCATGTTCATGGCCTCATTGACCATTTTATTTAGTTATCTTGTCACCTAATTTTCTCTAGTATTTATATAGTTTAATCTACTAGGATGATCTATGGTCTAATTTGGTCTAGTATTAATTTAGTTTAATCTACCAAGATGACTTATGGCCTAGGTATTTATTTAGTTTAACCTACCGGACTGACTTGTGACTTGACTAGGTCTATGTAGAGAGTCTTTAGTTGTCTTGAGTCATCAATTAGAAAAGAGACAACATGAAGTATCCTAAGGGATGATAGCTAGGAGATAGAAGTTTGCATTTGAGTCTGGAAATGTATTCTTCTTTGTAATGGTGTATTCTTTGTTAAAATGTTCATAACCAAAAAGGCCTCATAGCTCGGCATGTTGGATGTAAAATACTTGATTCTAACATATGAAATATTGTCTCTTTGGATCTAAATCTCTATCTTCTTGTTCATTTTTCCAATGTGGGTTATTTTCTAGGAGCTAGGTCACCTCCATTGGGGGTACACCTTAACTCTTACTGCATCAAGTGTCTATACATTGTGCAATCTTCTATGGAAAGTATTGCAAGGGAACAATTTTATGGCCTCTTGAGGAAGTTGAGTTATACACCACATATATCTTGGCATTCCCAATGCTAAGAGATATACACACCACTAGAGTCTCTACATAGTTATCCCATAGAGCATCTAAGCAAGGACCTATCATATTTCATTATCCTTATGGTCATGGTGTTGGTTTCATATTCTCTTTGGTGTGAGTGTTAACCTTGGATGATTGTACTTGTATTTGTGTTTAGGTCACTATTTCCATCAGCAAAATGGAAGTGGACCTATGTGTAATACATGGTTGGAAGGCATAACAACATATACCACTATTGGGTACTAGTGTATATAGATGTTATACTTTTATTTTAGGACCAGAGATTGATGCTTCATTTGGATTTTCTATGTTTTTAGTTTGTGTTTCCTCATGATTTATGTTTAAATGATGCATCTTCTATTACTTATGCATTTCATTTATGATGATGTTTTATACTTTGGGATAGATCTTATATGTGATTTATATTTTTAGCATATTATACCTTTAGACTCATTTATGTGCTCTTGAGTGACCACTCCTCGATATACGTTGATTTGTTACTCTCTAGTGTAGAGAATTTACTTTATTTTAATGCTTTTTTATGTAATTTTTGGATATTTTCCTCCTAATGTCGTATGGAGATGCATTTTATCATATGAGACATGTAGTTCATCAAATGGTGTAGAAATGAAACATACAAGGATGTACAGGTCTTGTACAAGCTTGGTACTATATCATCCTATTCATGGAGATTACTTGTATGATAGCCAACCCTATCTTGTACAAGCCTCTAGCTATTTATTCATATGATAAATAGTAGAGAACTTTTCTTACCTTATAGGAATTTGAATTGCACTTGTGAAGACCCTTTTGGATCTCGCATCTTCCTAGGCTAGGATAGATTAATTTGGGCATATATTGATCATCAAGATTTAAAATATTTGAATAGTCAAGGAAAGTTGAATTGTAGGAATTTTAAGTGGGTTCAATTTTTGTAGAGTTATACATTTTTTTTCAATCACATGAGCCTAAAGTCTAATACGGTTGTAGATGCTCTTAGCAAGAGACAACTTTTGCTAAAAAAGATGTAGATTGAGGTGGTTGGGTTCAAGGAACTTGTGAGCTTGTATTCAAAGAATCTTGATTTTGGTGAAGCTTGGAAAACTTGTAAAGAACCTATTACACTTGATAGAACAAAATGATTGGATTCCATTATCAAGGATGGTTTGATATTTAGAGGAAGTAGTTTTGCATTTCAAGAAGCTGTATGAGGGAGAATTTCATCAAGGAGAAGCTTATTAGAGTATTGGTTGGACATTTTGGTAGAGATAAGACTTGCTTTGATTAATAAAAAAATTTAATAGCCACAGTTGTAGTAATATGTCAATAAGTTTGCAAAGAGTTGTAGAGTGTGTTAGATGGAAAAAGGAGTGAATTATAATAAAGGGTTGTATCAACCATTACCTGTAAAAGAGAAGTTGTGGGAGGATGTGAGCATGGATTTCATTCTTGGTTTATGAGGGACTCAATGAGGGTATGATTTGATTTTTGTGGTGGTTGATGGGTTTTCAAAAATGATACATTCTATTTCCTACAAGAATACTAGTGATGATGTTCATGTGGAAAAGTTGTTTTTGAGAGAGTTGGTGAGACTACATGGTCTACCAAAGATTATAGTTTCACATTAAGATACCAAGTTTTTTAGGTATTTCTTGCACACATTGTGGAAGAATTTGAAAATATATTTGAATTTTATCTCATCACATCATTCATAGACTAATGTATAGATAGAGGTTGTGAATGGGAGTATAGGTAACTTGGTTAGAGGTTTGGTTAAAGATAAGTCAAAAGGATGAGATTTTATATTACCATATGCAGAATTTTCATATAATAATTATGTCACAAAGGCACTAGTAAATATAAATTCCATATTGTATATGGGATTAGTCCTAGAAATACTTATAAATTTAAGAAATTGGATAAAGGAGAGATAAGTAGTGGTTAAGTTAAGGATTTTGGAAAATAATTGAGCATATTACCAAGATGAATACACAAAACAAGGATTAGGAAAATGAGAAAAGGAGACATAATGAGTTTCAAGTTGGGGATGAAATCATATTTCATTTGAGGAAGGAGAGATTTCTAGCAAGTAGATATAACAAACCAAAAATGAAGAAGTTTGGACCATGCAAGATACTAAAAATTCATGATTTAGGAAAGGCCTATGAAGTAGAGTTACCTATTGAACTAAATATTTCATTAGTATTTAACATTTCAAATTTGATAGAGTATCATGACTAGATAATTCGAGATGAGGTTGCAAAAGTAAAGTGGAATATTATAATAACCACTTTAGCTATAAAGGAGATTGAGGAGATACTAGATAATTGTGTTGGCAGAAGAACAAGGAATGCAGTATATAAAGAATATATGATCAAATGGAGAGGGTATCCAATAGAAGATTCATCATGGATGATAAAGGAGAAGGTTAACCATCTTGGTTTTCCTTTGAATACCTAAGATGTTATAGGGTCACTTCCTAAATTACCTCAGGTTTTTGATGCAGGAGCATCCTGGGTATAAGGGAAACCTTGCATCACCTAAAATACTTCCATTTTTGTTTTTTAAATTCATGTTATTTTAGTGCAGAGTTACTATTTCTAGAGGCTTACTATTTTTAGTAAGAAGGTCATAAGAGCTCAAAATGTTCTAATGTCATAAGTATACATTCATCTTAAATATATCGGCCTACTAGATGATTTTCACTTCCATATCATATCTAATGGTGAAGTTAATATAGATTTTTGGTATGAATCTTTGGTTTACAAACTTCATGCTCAATTTTGAAGGTCTCAATAGCTCTAAAACAAGGTCAAACCTTGGTTGATAGATTATTTCACCATCAACCATTGTAGAATGGATGTTTTAATTTCTAAAAAGGGGTTATAATAGCCAATTGTGTCAATAATTTGTAATGTATTTCCTCTAGGAATTGGGCCATGATGTAGGAGTATCTTGGGTTTTCTTGGTGGCTACTTTGGAGTTTATGGAAGAAGGCTTAGTAGTAGTTTTGGAGGGTGATTGGTCTAGTACTCTATTGATGAAGAGGTTCTTGGTAGAGGTTACTCAATCATTTCTTGGCAGTTCTTGGTTGAGAACTTGGTGGGTGAATGGACTCAGTGATCCTAGAAGTGCTCGGTTGTTGAAGGAGCTTGGCATATCTTAGGGGCACTCAGTTGTTGAAGGACCTTGGTGATGCCTGCAAGAACTTTGCCAACACTAGGAGCTTGGTGAAGCTTGGTTGCAATGTTTCTCAAGTTTCTCGATTAGTAAAGGGACTCTGTCAAAGAAGAAAGTGGAACTTAGCCTATGCTCACGATCTTGGTTTGGTCTGCATGGTTTATTATAGTGTTGATCAAGTTGGCTTGGTCGATGATGGAGCTCAGTTATGCTTGGTGGAATACTAATGCTCGATGGTGGTTTATGGCACTTAGTTTGATCTTTGTCTTTGTGGTGCCCAAGATTCTTGTGAGACAACTCTTGGCATTTAATTAGGTTGTGGGTAGTTAATGAGTGTTGCAACTGACTTGTGACTTATGAAAATATTTAATGTAAGAGTTTATTCTAATTTATAATGGGCTAGGCCAACTTGTGGGTTATTTGGGTATAAGTAGGGGTGTCGTGTGGAGTCTTAAGGAAGATTAGGAGATACTCATCTAGCTTGGAAAAGAGGATGTGACAGAAGAGCAAATTTTGGAAAGGGCTAGTAGTTGAGGCTTGGTAAACCAAGAGATTTCTTGGTGAGCTTGAAGCACAAGTTGAGATCTTCCTTGGAGGTTTCTACTAAAGTGTGGATCTAGACTATTTGGTATTGATATTTTGAGTTGGATCTTAAGGGATCTTGCAGAATTGTTTTGTAATTTCTATTGTATTTGGTCCTAACCCAGAAGGCCTTACAATCAAGAACATTGCATGTAAATAGTTATTTTATGAATAAAGTGTTGAGAATTAGTATTAGATCTTGCATTTTTTTTGTACTTCCATTGTGTGATTATTTCAAGGGATCCTAATTGCCTCCTATAGGGGTACCCTAAGATTCTCACTACATCAGGAGGTATCAATGTGTAGTTGTCCTTGAGTGTGTAGACAGATCATCGAAGTTGAGGCAATTTGCACCAAGACCTTGGGTTGAGAGGAGTTGATTCGAGAAGATCTTGATCTGGTGGTGGATTGTTCTTTCTAGAGTCCTAGATGTCTTGGTTGTAAAGTGGAAAATCATGGTTCTAACTTGAAAATATAAAGGACTTATAGATGGATCAATGGATGCAAAGATAGAAGGTTGATCTTATTGGGGAAGATTGTTCTATTGGTGATTTTTTGTAGATGGTTTATGAAGATCTTGTAAGATGTCTATGAGATGTGGTGGAGAAAAGGATTTTTGAGATGTCTGCTTAGTTTGAAGCTAGTTTGGTTGATCAAGTTAAGGATAGGATGGGGAGGGCATTCTATAGAGTTTTTTGGAGTTGGATTCTAGTGGTCTAAAAGAGAGTTGTTTGGCCAATTAGAAGACTTGTTCGAGAGAGAAGATGGCATAGAAAGGTCAAGGTGGAAGAGATTTGTTTTGTTGATTAGTTTGTGGGGTCTAACATAGAACCTATAGAGAAACTTGAATTTTTTGCTGAGGATACTCCTAACCTTGTTCATGCTAGGATAAAGATTGTCTTTCATGATCAATAAATTGAGTCTGACATGGAAAATGCAGAGCTCTTAATCATGGAGGACCAGGTTATTGTTGTTGATGAGTTATGTATTGTAGAGTATCTTTTTTGTGAGCAATGGGATTTCTAGCATTGAGAGTTTGGCATCCATTATTGAGGGGTTACATATAACCTTTGATATGGAGTTTGTAGCTAGTGGTGTTGATTCACTAGTTGTTGCTCTAAATGAGGTTTTGTTGATGAAGCATTATGTTTAATTTTTTCCTTGGAGTGAGCATGTTGATTAGATGGTCTAGATTCTAGTGTTTAATAGATGGATACAGATGTCGATGATTTGCATGTTGAGTTTCTTCTCCCTATTGGAGAGGAAGCCTTTGGTGAAGATCAAGATGGTTGTTGATCTTTCTTTGGACATCAAAGTGTAGGACACACTTTTCTATTTACCTAGGGAGTTTGATGTAGGAGCATCTTTGGTTTTCTTGGTGGCTATTTTAGAGTTCATGGAAGAAGGCTCAGTAGTTTCTTTGGAAGGTGTTTTGTCTAGTACTTGGTTAATGAAGAGGTACTTAGTAGAGGTTACTTGATTATCTCTTGGCAGTTCTTGGTTGAGAACTTCGTGGATGAATGGACTCAATGATCTTGGAGGTGCTTGGTTGTCGAAGGAGATCAACATAGCTTGGGGGAACTTAATCATCAAAGGAGCTTGGTGATGCTTGTGGGAACTCAACACACACTGGGAGCTCTATAAAGCTTGGTTGTAGTGTTGCTCAAGTTTCTTGGTTAGTGAAGGGAATAAGTCAAAGGTGGAACTCAACATATACTTGTGAACTTGGTCTATTCTACATGGTTTAGTTGAAGTGTTGACCAAGTTGGCTTGGTCGATGATGGAGCTCAGTTATGCTTAGTGCAATGATGATGCTTGGTAGTGGTTTCTAACACATAGTTTGGTCTTGGTCTCTATGGTGCCCAAGTTTCTTGTGAGCTAACTTTTGGCATTTAATTTGTAGTGTGGATAGGTAATGAGTGTTGCAACTAACTTGTGGCTCATGCAAATATTTAATGTAAGGGTTTATTTTAATTTGTAATGGCCTAGGCTAACTTATGGCTTAGTCAGGTATAAGTAGGGGTGTCTTGTGGAGTCTAAAGGTATATTAAGAGATAGCCACCTCTTGGAGAAGAGGATGTGGCCAAAGAGAGAACTTTGAGAAGGGCTAGTAGTTAAGGTTTGGTAAACCAGGAGATTGGTTGGTGGGCTTGCAAGCACAAGTTGAGATCTTCCTTGGAGGTTTCTATCATAGTGTAGATCTAGACTAGATGGGATTGGGGTTTTGAGTTGGATCTTGAGGGACCTTGTAAAACTATTTTTTAATTGCTATTATATTTGGCCCTAACCCAGAAGGCCTTACAATTGGGCACATTGCATGTAAATGGTTATTTTATGAATAAAGTGTTGAGAATTGGTATCAAATCTTGCATTGTTGTTATTTTTCTATTGTGTGATTATTTACAAGGATCCAGATTACCTCCTGTAGGGTAACCCTTGGATTCTCATTGCATTGAGCCATCCAAAAATGCAAGTTGTAAATATTCTTGATCCAATTCTATTTGAAGTATAATACAATAATATAATTTGAGTTTGGATGGCCTCAAGAGTTAGGGATATGTATCTATAACCTTTTTGGCTAGTGGAAAATGCTTGTATAAAGAAGCCTTATAGGTTAGGGAAGTTTAGGGTGGTGGTTCACAGTTTTGTCTTGCTAAATATTATAAGGAAAGCACCTGTGTGGGTTTTCATATTATATGTCTAAATTCTCTAGTTTTATACTAGTGCAGATGATAAGAAACCCATATCTTGTTCTCACAAAGAGTTGTTGTTTATGTATTTACATTATGTTTTTGTGGTATTAAGGGGAGAATGTTTCATTAGGGAGAATCCACAAAGTTGTCTATAGAGACAACAAGAGTGTATCAATTGAATTTTTTCTATTAAAGATATGGGCTTGGGAGCATATCCCAATGTCTAGGCCATTACACAATAGGTCTAAAAGGACTCATAATTATTATGTTGATATGTATGGAGGTTTTTTTTAGTAGCCCAACATTGGTAACTTATAATATTGGTATTATTTCTTGGATGAAAGTTTAGTTATCATTTTGCAATAATATAAAGATTTTGACCCTTGGTGTTTTAATGGAAGATAGATTCCATTTTATTTTATGAGAAGAGTTTTCATTGGTTGTCTTTGTATTTTCATTGAGAGATTCATTCACACCAAGGATAACTTTAAGAAACCAACTCACCCCCCCCCCCCCCCTCCCCTTGCAAAAAACTATAAAAATTTGGCAAATTTAACAATATTTCAAGAGAAAAAGTATTTTCTAATTGCAATTTTTTTTAAAGGAGGAAAATTTTTAATCTTATTGGTGATTTTTTCAAACCCTATCGAATTGTATAAAATATTGGAAAATCTTTCATTATTTAAGAAAATCAAAGCTAATAAGACATAGTTTCATAAGTACACATACCTAGAAACTATGATTCTATTATTATTATATGGAGCATAATTAATTATCAAACTTGAAGGTTAAGTGAGCCTGAGTAAATATTATATCATATAACATGTAGAAACCTTATTTCTATAACCATTGGATGGTCCTTGATCAATGGACCAAATCCTATTTTGGGCAAATTTTTTGCACAACACCATATTTTATCGAAAGTTCTCAAAATAAAGACATGTCTACAATAGTATCTATTTTGGGACAAAGTGAGAAAGGATATAAAGTTCCAAGGAAACTCTCCAAAATAGAGACATGTGTCATATATATTTTGTATCATTATTGGTCATTGGTCGAATCATGGGACCCCATTTTCATTAAATGTGGGTAATACAACCACCTCAAAAGTGCATTTTTTTTTCCAAATTAAAGGCCCTTGGTGAGTGAGATTCATTAATTTGTGAATATTTAAAAACCCTAATTCACAACCAAATCATGAGATGGTTCAGCCAAGTTTAGGAAATTTTGTGAGATTTAGCACCTTATTATCATGTTCATGATGAGGGGATGAGTGGCTTCCTGACTTATCTTTTGATATTGCTATTTAGGAGTTCAATATTATCCAACCTTTGTTGTGGGATTACCTTAGAGACATTGAAAATGATGATGTTACTAATGCATATAGGAGGTATCTTGAGAAACATTCATTCTTTTGCTTCATCCCTCCATAGGAGGTAGCTCCCAAAATAGAGAAGCTAGAGAACCTACCTGATGATGTCGCAGACAAACTAGAGGGAGAAGGTGGTGTAGAGGAGGTAGAAGAGAGGTGCCTCTAGGAAAGGAGGGAAATGTGATAGAGTAATACAATTGTTACAAGATAGAGTTATCGTTACTTTCAATGCCTAATACAACCACTAGACTTATATAACATAGGAGACAATTAAGCCATGTCACAAATCTTGAAGGAGAAGATTGATGGTTAGTCCAAAAATCCCCCCTCAGCATTACTCAAGGAGATTTGAACCTATGACCAAGCTCTAATACCACTTGTTACTAGATAGAGCTTTCATTGCACCAAAAGATTGACCTGTCAATGCTCAATACAATCACTAGACTTATAGAACATGGGACGTAATTAAGGTCACAAATCCTAAAGGGGAACATTAATGGTTAGTCCAACAACAATAAGGTGAGGATAGATATTTAGAAGGTATTGGTGGAGAGGATGATGGAAATTGGGGGGAGTGTCAGTGGATCAAGGATATGTGAGTACCTTTGTGGGTAGATCATGATCTTTTATTGTATTAGGATGTGTTTTATATATAGGAAAAGGGAGGAGGTGGAGATGGTGTTAGGACAATCCTCCTCAGGATCCAATCATAGGTCATGGTAATTTGGGTGATACATTGGCTCAATGTAGGCATGATAGGACATAATTATTATCATGTGTAGTTATTTAGAGGTACAACTTACTGAGAGAGAGAGAGAGAGAGAGAGAGAGAGATTACAAATCTCATTTTTGAGTGGGGTCATCCTATTGGGAATATGACTACTAAAATCTATCGATTACAACACATGGTGACTTAACAAGGTTAATGAACAATCATGTGTCATATATTGGTATAATTCTTGTAGATAAGCACGAACCTTCATATTCTAGTTTTGTATCTTGGGCATAGGTTGTGATACCTCCCCCTCCTCCTATTAGAGAAGAGAATCATCCTCTTGTCTCATGTCCTTTTGTCGAGGGCTTATCTTATTTTAATTTTTTATTAGCCTAAAATATCAATATACTAACATCCTAATTTTTATGTACATCAATCTCATTGATATGTGTATATTCATTGTTAGATAGATGCATCTCTTTCATTGATCCACTGATACTAAGATCAATTTTTTTTTTCTCATGATGTAATAGGTCATATTTTATGTTGATGAGATATTTAATGTCTTTGTCATTTCTAATATTAATTTTATTATACCTTGATCATTCATCAAAGAGATATTTATGAGATAAATCTCTTTTTGGATCCCTATATGATTTCTTATTATTCATATTTGTCTTTAGTTTTTTCATGCACATGGATAGATGATTAATAATACACAATGGATGTTTTTGTATTTTAAAATGCACTTTGAATATGACAATACACATTATATGGATGGGTATGATATGGATGCATTTATTTTTTATGTATTTCCAAATGTGTTATTCAATATGAGATATATTCTTTATGTAGTTAATCTAATGAATGGATGATTATTACCATGCTTATGCAAGTAATACTCATACTAGTGATAAGAATACTCAATCATTAATGTTATCTGAATTGTGGTAAATCTTGGATGTTTATTGATTGTTTCCTCTTTATGATGATGCATTTGATTTTAAAATAACTTTTATTCCCAAATCATACATTAATGCAGTATCAAAATGAATGCAACTAATTGAATCTCTCTAGGATATTTGGTAGTCATTTGTAGAAGGACTATTTTTAGCATAGAGTGTTATTATGGTAAGTATTGTTAGATAACTCAGAAGGGAGGGAGGAGTGAATCAATTATAACCAATTATCCTTCATTCCTTATAAATAATTTTTACCAACTTAAACACTTTCTCTACTACAATTGGGCCCATTTTTTATGACGGTTCATCACATTAGGTGACAGAGAATGGTAGGTGCCTGACTAAATGAGTCGTCATTGAAAAGGCATTGAACTTTGTGAGAAACTCAAAATTCATCATTAGGTCACGATGAAGTAATCCATGATAGCAACTAGACCATGGTCATTACCATTGGAGTTAGGACATCATCTCATTGATAATCAGATGATATTCAATTGCATTTATCAATGAAGATATCATCAAATGTATGGCATCCTCATCATACATTACATCAAAAAAAATAGTTTGTCGGTGTAGATCCGATGATGTACTAATAATGAGTTCCATTTTGGTAGTGGTATATTATTCTTCTGCAAACCAATTTTTAAAGTTTGACTTAAAATTGTAGAAATATTCTAAAATAATGCACAAATGATTAAATGGGGATTTTTAATCATAAAAGTGGCATATATCAAGCTTAAAGTCACAATATTGGAATGAAAATCAACTTAAAGACATTTGCGAAAGAGATTGACACAATTTTGTCAATCTCTTAAACAAATTTCTTTAAGTTGTTTCTCATTCCAACCTTAAGCTTGATATTTGCTAGTTGTAAAATCAACACTCGTCATATAACCATTTGCTTGATATTTTAGAAAAAAAAATTTAATTTTTAAGTCAAATTTTAAAAAATTGTTTGTGGTGGGAGAATATTATACCACTACTAAGGTGGAAATCATTAACTATAAAATATTTTATCTAACACAATTATATTATGTAGATGTTGTCATACTTAAAACAAAGAGCACTGGCATGATATATAAATTCAAAGAATATAGAATAATAAGAAATATGAAATCACATTATGCATTTAGTAACATTTTCACCATAGAAAATGAGGTCCATGTTAATTATATTCTAGTTATATATACCAAAAATGTTTTGTTATTATGATTTTGACAAGGTTAGGTGCATGGATGCTTTCATGAGACATAATAGTACATACATCATACTACCAACTATAATGACGTAAAAAATGGTTTCTTGAGAGAAATCTGACGTGAGAACTAGTTAGTTGCCAAAAGTTGCAAAGAAGCTTTGAAAAAGGTATTTTTCCTAGGCTTAAAATATACTCTTCATCAAAGCATTGAATGTGGAATCCAAATCAGTTCATAGCTAAAGAGTGAGCTTGGGTCCTTGCAGAAGCATTCAAATTTTACTTCATTGTATCTTTTCACCAGTAGACTTTTAAGCCTACTTGCCTTGTAACAAGGCATTGTAGAATTTGAAATATACCTACTAAATTTACTCATGGAAGTTTTCTCCCACAAAGGATTTTTAACATAAACATAATGTTAAGGTGATGTTCTTGAAATATTTTCTTTCCATTTAACTTTATAAGTTAATAACTCATGTTATAAGTCTATTTCATTTTGAGCACTATGTCAAGTAAAGAAACATATGTTAGATAATTTGATAAGAACAATAATATTTAATAAGAATTATTAAAAAATACGTAAGATGATAAACCAAGAAAGTTGAAAATGCATACTAAAGAGATGTAAAATTTAAATAATGAGGAGAGAAAAATAACTTAATTTCTCTCCTCATTATTTATATTTTACATCTCAATACCCCACCCACTCCCACTAACATAACTATAAATTCCCTGTTAACATCTAAAAGAAACATATGTTAGATAATTTGATAAGAACAATAATATTTCATAAGACTTATAAACAAATATGTAAGATTATAAACCAAGAAAGTTTAAAATGCATAGTAAAGAGATGTAAAATGTAAATAATGAGGAGAGAAACATAACTTAATTTCTCTCCTCATTATTTATATTTTACATCTCAATACCCCACCCCCTCCCCCTAACATAACTATAAATTCCCTATTAACATCTAACAGTAACAATAACATGTGTAGGATAAGCGGAGCAATGGGATCGCAAGTTCAAAATTCAAATCTTGAGATAGGCGAGAAGTCACAGGGAGGTGGACCTCGATCACCAGGCTCGCAGGAGGGGATCCAAGCAGGCAGCGGAGAGGAGTCAAGAGATGGGGACCCATGTGAGGACATTCTAGGGAATCTCCCAAAGCATTGGGCCTCACTCTTTAGTGTCAAGCCATCTGGTAAGTCCTCTTTTCCTCCGGTTAAGGTTGTGTCAGGACTGGAAAAGGGATCTTGCACGATTGTTATTCTAGATGAGATTGTTGATCATAGCATTGCCTCAATGTCCTCAATGCTCATTGGGAAGTTTATTGACCCAAGACCAAATATTGATGTGGTTTGGGCCTACACTCTGAAAAAATGGAGCTTGAAAGGTTAGGTCAGTATCATAGCAATGGCTAAGGGTTTTCTCTCTTTTGAGTTCACCTGTCAAGAGGACATGGCTGACATTTTGTGTGAAAGTCCTTGGAGCTTTGGAAGGGCCACCCTGATGCTTCAAAAATGGTCGTCTCAATTGGACTTAAATGAATCATTCCTTCAGCAAGCTCCAGTATGGGTCAAACTCCCAAAGCTACCATTGGAGTTCTGGAATGAGGATGTATTTAAGGGAGTGGCCAGCTCTTTCGGAGAGCTTCTCTCCATTGACCCTATCACAGCTTCTAAGAGTAGGCTAACTTATGCGAGGATCTCCATTGGTGTGAGGGAAGGGGATGATATGCCTAAAGTGGTTTGTTTTCAGTCCAAACTTGGCACTCATATCCAACAATTGGACTTTGAGAGTGTCTCTTTTGGGTGTTTTCACTGTCTAAAAATAGGTCACAAGAATTTTCAGTGCCTAAAATCTAAGACTACTAGGAAGAAGAATCCCCCTTCTTGTTCTCAATCAAGGATGAAGAAAGTTTGGAAAAAGAAGACCATAGTACAAGGCCAGAAGAGCCTTTCTACAGAGACCCAGAATGTAGCAGATGCTCCTAAGATGACAAACCAAGAGCCTCAGTGTAAGGAAACTTGGCAATAAAAAATATAACCGTTTCCACATAACCCATAATAGATCTGAAATAAACACGGAATTAAAATCCACATGCAAGAGAAAAGACAACATACCCACAAAATGTGACACAAGATATACCCTGGGAAACCCTCATTGAGGGAAAAACCCAGCCTCCAAAAGCATCCATCATCATGTATTATTCAGCAAAAAATATCATTGCCATACAACCATGGAAGCCTTCATGGCCATAGCCACAACCGAGCAAACTATGTGAACAAGCATGAATCCACACATCCCATGCCATGCTTCCAACCTTCACAAATGCTCCCTTGGCTAACCTGTCAAGCCTTATCCCACTCGACTCTTGCCTTTTGTCTTCTCCTTGTCACTCTTTCTCTCTCTCTTTTTTTCTATACAACAACTACCCTTGTGGCTGCTTATATAGTAGCAAGTCCCACAAAACCACCAAGTGGTATTACATAAACCATGTGCTAAAACCATGTGCTACCTAACCCACTGACCCCACATTTAATATTGGGCATTTAATTCTTTTCCCCAATATTAAATAATTACATGAAATATTATCACAATGTTACAATACAACTCATCAAGAATATTCCATGGGAATCTTTACATGTTGCACATCCATCTAGGTACAACATTACATAATAAAATAATAAAATAATAAAATAACAATATTATGCAATGTGTGCAACACCCATTATCTCAACAATCTCCCACTTGTTGTATACATTGCATAGGGTCAATCCGTAGCCACATAAATGAACAAGGGAACAATCCCTCCAAGCACATCCACCATCATGGATCAAAATACACCAAGTGCTCCATCCTAGTACCCGCAACAAAATCAAAGTATCCAGCATCTCAAACATGAATGATCTCACCTCCTATTATGCCACTACCACTGGACATACATAGAAGCCATCCAAAGAGAAAGCCACCCAACTTGTCGCATTAGAAGATCATAAAATCCTATACCAACTGAAATTCTAAGCACAAAAACCTGATCCAAAGGTAATCACATGTATCCGTAGTTGTCAAAATATCCATAGCTGAAATAGCACCCACAGCAAAGTGCCAAATCCATCCAACTATCCATACCTCAAAGGTATAACAAGTGAATCTCATATCACCGACATATCCAATCTGCAACCTGCAATCACAAGCTTCAAGAGCAATACCTGCCACATATATACCAAGAAGCTCCCACTGCAAAAGATAATGTCAAATCTATAGCCAATCCACTCAACACATCTCAAAGAAGTGAATCCATGTAGTATCAAGGACATCCACAATACATAAATTGATATCCTGCAAGAACAACTCTCATAACAAGTCTCCAATGCTCTCCCAAATTCTCCACAACCAATAGAGGAAAGAGATACAAGAATAACCATGTCATCTCTCACATGAAATACATGAGCACAAACCAGTGATCACAATCTCTAACCAATCTCAAATCCAATGTAAGAAAAACTGAACATCCAGGAAGATAACCAAGACCAGAGAAACCATGCAAATCATAACCTGTATCATGTCTTTCTACACACACCTCTAGATGTAAACTGTGCAAGTATGATCTCCTCCATAAAACCCCAACAAGAAGCCTCAACAACACCCAAACCATACCATATAACTAATCATGGATGTAAGCCTCTCACAAGAAGATCAAACTCAATAAACCATTCCTAAACCAAGGAATATTCCCAATATAAAACCATCTCCCAAACTCAACCAGCATAACAACATATGCACATGGAGATAAGCAATGCTTAACCATCTCTCAAATGAACCCTCTAGAACTAACTCATGTACCATAGCTCAAGATCCATATCCATGAAAGACAAGCTTAAATATAATGCAACTGAGAAAAAAATGGGCTATACCTCTCAAGTAGCAAACCGCCGAGTAGACCAAGAGTGGGGAAAGAGAATGCTCATCAAGATACCCAAGTCGCCAACCAAGACTCATCTAAGAACAATCTCCTCTCAAGTCCATATCAGGTGACTACCCCTCAGACTTCCTTCTGAAACCATCAACCATCCCAACAAATACTTCTCTAATCCAAGAGAAATCAGCATCACCACCGTCTCTAAGTATCCATGAGCACCTGTAACCAATCAATCCATGCCAACTCCAAATGCAACATAGCAATATCATGAAGTATCCAGCTTATGATTAGTGTACTCAATACCAAGAAACTAAACCAAGATCAATGTCAAAGTTCCAACCATGGCCTCAGGAACATAAACATGACAACATGATCTTACCATCTCAACGAAAGAGATAACATGCTCCATATGAACACACCATAACATGTCACAACTCTAAACGCATATCAAGAGTATACCATGACATAATAATGAAACCATCCTCATACCAAGGATAACATGCCAAATAAAAGCATAAACCACACCTTTGCCAAGAACCTTGTGAGTCCTCAAGATGCAACCATCTCCACACTCCATGAAGAAAAACCATCTCCACATACCAGGAAGAACCATCTCCATACACCATGAAGATAACAAGTGCACCATGCAAATGTCAAAGACGCTTCTGCAGCAACAGGATCTATGACAAACCTCCAACATCTGCAAACACTCAATAAATATATCAATGCCAACAACTCCCACTCAACCGTGGTACCAAGTCACCTATGGCATCATAAAATCCATCCTCTCCAAACCAAGAAGATATAAACCAAACCAGGAACTAATCCTGCACTGTCACCCCATCACTGTCACAAGCTCCCACTAAACCATGTATCCAAGCTATCCATGACATAATGATGAAAAAATCCATCCTCTAACCATGAGAATCAACCAAGGAATCAAACTATCAAAGAACTCAAAGTGCACATCATGAGCTCCTCAAAAAAGAAACTAAATAACCATGATCCTCAACCAAGAAGATATACCACCATAACTGAATCAAAAATCCAAGCTAATGAACATCAAGGATGTACCTATATAACCAATCATGTCATGCCAAAATTCATGACACCATGATCACATCCATGAACCGAGCATCTGGCTCTCAATATGTCCAACCTGTCAGCATAGTCAACCACAATCCTCCACCATGACTGTACCTGGTAACAACATCTCATCCCTTCTACATGAAGATAAAATCATGTGACTTAGGGCATAGACAACCCAAATCCAAGCCACCAATCTGAATATGCATCAATAATGAAAGATCAATGGGCAAAGACAACCCATAACCAAGCTATAAATGCAACCTGTAAGTATAGACCGCTTACAACACTGCACAACTTGTAGATCCAACAAGTCATCATGCATATCCAAACCAAACACTGATAACCATATCATCATGAGACCAATCTGAAATATGAACTGAGTATACAATGACATCAAATCTTAAATCTCCAATGCCATAAACTCACAATGTTACCATAGTAAAAATATATCTATAAGCTATTCAGATAAATATATCACCAAATAAATTATGTCAAACCTGCACCAAATCTGAACCAATTTGTAGAGCTCTCCAAGAGCTTTTCGTTGACTACTCGAAGTCCAAAATCTGACTCCATATGCCCAAGTTATGCCCTAATCCGTGCTCAAAATAAATAACATCTAAATTTAGGGCTCTGAAAACCTGACAAAATTTTAAAATCATAGAACCAAACCTACACCATGTTGTAGTGCTCTGAATTAGCTTTCCAACGCCTATAAGAACTCTAAAATCCGATATTCTGAGAGAAAGTTATGGCCATTTTACTAAGACAGTCTTTTTACCATTTTCTGTACGATTTTTCATTTTTTATTTTTTCAGTGACGAAAATTCCGACGGGATTAAATTTGACGGCCATCATGGGCTGAAACCAAAAAACCCTTTCATTTCCTCTGAACATGGCCAAACTAGGGCATATTATATATCAAAATTTATGGAAATGTCAACCCGGATCCAATGGTGAGGTCTATTTTTACCCAGGAGGTCATTTCTACATGCTACCCCCCAAAACCCTCATTTAAAATGAGACATCCAAAAAAATCCTTTTGTCCAAAAAATTTCACATGCCCAAATCTTTTAACATCCCATCATAACAGCAAATCCAAAACCCTCAGATCTGCAATAAATCATTCATATATCTTGCCCTTTTCTTTTATCCTCTCATGCATTCCCATGGATTCAATCTAGGGTTACAAATAATAAAACCATAGCTCTGATACCACTTGTAAGGAAACTTGGCAATAAAAAATATAACCGTTTCCACATAACCCATAATAGATCTGAAATAAACACGGAATTAAAATCCACATGCAAGAGAAAAGACAACATACCCACAAAATGTGACACAAGATATACCCTGGGAAACCCTCATTGAGGGAAAAACCCAGCCTCCAAAAGCATCCATCATCATGTATTATTCAGCAAAAAATATCATTTCCATACAACCATGGAAGCCTTCATGGCCATAGCCACAACCGAGCAAACTATGTGAACAAGCATGAATCCACACATCCCATGCCATGCTTCCAACCTTCACAAATGCTCCCTTGGCTAACCTGTCAAGCCTTATCCCACTCGACTCTTGCCTTTTGTCTTCTCCTTGTCACTCTTTCTCTCTCTCTTTTTTTCTATACAACAACTACCCTTGTGGCTGCTTATATAGTAGCAAGTCCCACAAAACCACCAAGTGGTATTACATAAACCATGTGCTAAAACCATGTGCTACCTAACCCACTGACCCTACATTTAATATTGGGCATTTAATTCTTTTCCCCAATATTAAATAATTACATGAAATATTATCACAATGTTACAATACAACTCATCAAGAATATTCCATGGGAATCTTTACGTGTTGCACGTCCATCTAGGTACAACATTACATAATAAAATAATAAAATAATAAAATAACAATATTATGCAATGTGTGCAACACCCATTATCTCAACACTCAGGGTAGGACAAGCAAAGGAGGAGAGTTACTCAAGTCAGGACCCAATTCCTCTCTACCTTTAAATGATTCCCAATAGTTTGAGGATGAACAGGTCAAGGAAAGGACCCTCAAGCCTAGAGAAGAGGAAGGTATGGTTGTCTCGCAGAAAGGTTTTCAAAAGTCTGGTTTGGACCTTTTCCCCAACGAGGAAGAGCCGGTTCTAGGCTCCACGGAAGAGGTAAAGGAAAGAGAAAATAAGGAAATTATCATCTTTTAGGACCTAGAGGAAAACTTGGTTTCCACTAGAGAAGTAGTGACCAAAATAGGAAAAAAGGAGGACTTGTTGAAAGATCAGGACCAAAGGGTTGATCTTCTCAGCACCCCAAGGAATGACAATAAGGTTTCTAGATCCTTGAAGTTTGAAAATAAGGGAGAGATACCTAGGAAGAATCAAACCAAAGATTCACCCAAGGCTTCTCCTATGGTGACCAGGACCAGTTGCAAACTAGATGTGGGCTCTACAACCAAAGCAGGCAAAAAATTAGAAGGAAGTCTAGAGAAGAGGCGACCAGAAGGTGCTTGGCAAATGGGTGCCAAAGCACCCTGAAGGATTTTTCTAAGAGTAAAAAATAAAGATCATCTCATGGAATATTAGGGGCCTAAATAGCGCCCATAAACAAGAAATTGTTAGGAATTTGATTAGAGACCAGAGACCAGACATTTTGATGATCCAAGAAACAAAAATGAAAAAGGATTCTTTGAGAAATATAAAGTTCAGTAACCTAATGAGCGAGGAGGCTTTAGACTCTGATGGAGCCTCTGGGGGCCTATTGACTTTATGCAAGACAAAAAAAATTAGGGTGGAATTAGTTTTCAATGAAGGTAATATTCTTTTTTGTAAAGTGTTCCATATCTATTCCAATGAATTTTGGTTCTTGCTCAATATTTATGCCCCCAACAACAAGAGAGATAGAAAATCCTACTGGTCTAGAGCAGAAGGGCTAGTACAGAATAGTAACATGAAAAAAGGAATCATTATGGGAGCCTTCAATACCCCTCTTCTGGACAAGGAGAAGAAGGGTGGTCTGCCTCAGGACTGGGATAGCAAGCATGACCTTTCTAACTTCATCAATGGATTGGCTTTTTTGGATCTGGACCTAATGGGAGGTGACTTTACTTGGTCCAATAAATGCTTAGGCAAGGAGTGTATTTAGGTTAGACTGGATAGAGCCCTCATTTCTCCTGAATGGCTGTAGTGCTCCTCTTGCAAGTTATCTCTTTTGCCTAGAGTTGGGTCTAACCACTCCCCCATCTCCCTCATGATTGTTCCTTTTTATCCCTATAGACCTCCCCCCTTCTATTTCAAGAAAATGTGGACCTCCCACCCTGACCTTTTAGAAAGAATTAAGGTCTGGTGGAGCATAGATGTGGAAGGAAATGCAATATTCAGGGTAGCTAGAAAACTTAGTAATGTTAAAAGGATGGTAAAAGCTTGGAATAAGTCAAATTTCGGTCATTTATTCACTCTGAAAGAGGATCTCTCTACTAATCTCTCTTCTATCCAAGCCTCCATTCAGGAAAATGGGTATGATGCCTCGAGTAGGGAAGAAGAGCTATCCATCCTGTCTAATTTACATGATATCATTAGCAAAGAGGAAAAGTTTTGGAGGCAAAGATCTAGAATCAATTGACTCAAGGAAGGAGACTAGAATACAAAGTTCTTCCATTTATCCATTCTTAAGCATAGAGCTAATAACAGGATTTTTGGCCTGAAGAAAGATCAGGGTGTGCTGACTAAGGAAGAAGATATTTCACTTGAAGCAGTTTCTTTTTTCTCCTCCCTTCTTTCTTGGGATCCTTTTCTCTCTAAAGTGGACCAGGATGACATTGTCTCTTGTATCCCTTAGATCCTCCAACCACACCATAATAATCTACTTTGGGCCATTCCTTCTGATTCTGAAGTGAGAGAAGCTCTTTTTTCTCTTTCGATGGATAAATCGCCTAGACCTGATGGTTTTCCCACCTTCTTTTTCCAAATGTACTGGCCTGTCATTATGAAGAATGTTGTTAAGGTAGTTTAGGAGGTCTTTCGAGCCAGAAGTATTCTGAAGGAAATTAACTCCACCTTCTTAGTTCTAATTCCCAAAGTGTCAGGAGTTGACACTCTAGATATGTTCAAACCCATTAGCTTATGCAACTCATTTTATAAGATCATTTTGAAGGTGCTCACTTTGAGGTTGCTTAAGCTTCTCCCCCTTATTATTTCTCAACAACAATTTGGTTTTGTCCCAAGTAGACAGATTTTAGATTCGATTATCATGGTGCATGAAGTGATTCACTCTATGGAAGCTGGAAAGAGAGAAGGATGTTAGTCAAACTTGACATGTCCAAAGCTTACGATCAAGTGGATTGGTCTTTTTTGGATTTGGTGTTGAAGGCTTTTGGCTTTGATGTCAAATCATGCAAGCTAATCTTCAAGCTAGTCACCACCCCCTCTCTAGCTATTTTAGTGAATAGATCTGATGGAGACACAACCCGAGCACAGAATGGACACAACAAGAAAGGGAATAAATTTATTAACTGTGAAAATATGCTAGTACACTTAGTGCAGAGAAATTGACTCCAAAACATTCCCTATGGGCTTACAATAGCATAAATTTGGAGATAAATTCTTCTCCCATTACCGTCTCCCAAACTCCACTCCGAACTGTCTTTTATAATGCCAAAAATGTTTTTAAATAGACCTCAGAGGGTTAAGGATTAGGAATACATTCTAGAAAGTGCTAGATGGCATCCACCGACCAAATAGAAGGCTCTAGAAGTCACATTAGAATTTGGCACAAAATTAGAAGAATCCAAAAATGGTAACCGAACTTTTGGGAGGCATAACTTTTGAACCGTAGCTCCGATTGACGAATCGTTTACATTTTTGAAAAGCTCTCAAAGCGCTCTATAGCCCTATGGACCAGATTTGCTCATCCTCCATTTTTTGGCCCTATTCAAGGTTATTTAATGCCCCTAACCTGACTTTGAAGCATTCTTAGGATGTCTCCAAAAATTGAAAAACTGCGATAACTTTCAAACCATGGGGCCTTTTGACCTGATTCTTTTTTTGGAATGCTCTAAATTACAATGACAATCATTAGACCAATTTACACCTTCTAGTTCACCAAAATGATGGCTCAATTACATACTCCTTTTTTTGGCATTTACACGTATCCCAAGGTGATTAAAAACTCTAACCCAAAACACTAATAGTAGAATTGTGAGATTTGGAACCTTTAGTTGACCCAAATGGGTATCCAAAAATGAAAACACATGAAATAGAAACTAAGTCTAAGTACATTTTTTTTGGATGACACGGGATTGCCCTTATACCTCTGGATGCTCCTGGATCAGGATCCCCCTCTAGTTTCTTCAAACCTACTAGAGGCCTATGTCAGGGGGATCCTCTATCACCAATACTCTTTATCATCTTGGCAGAATGTATTGGCAGACTCATGGATAAGAAAAAGAAAGAATCAAGGATCAAAGGTTTTAAACCCTCTTCCAAATGCACCCCCTTTACACATCATCAATTTGTTGATGATACTATTATGGGTGGAGAAGCCTCATTTAGGGAAGCCAAGGCTATGAAAGACACTTTGGACACCTATTCTAGAGGGTCAAGGAAGCTCATCGATTGGGACAAAAGCTCTATTTTCTTTATCAACACTTCGGAGGAAAGATAGTAGACAATCTCCAAAATCCTGGGATGTCAAGTGGGGAAACTTCCTTCTACCTACCTTGGTCTCCCATTAGGAATGACTCCTTCTGAATCCTTTTCGAATAGCATCATGGATAGGTTCAGTAAGAAGCTAGCTAGCTGGAAAGGAGCCATTCTTAGCCAAGCTAAAAAATGTCAACTAGTTAAATCCATCCTCCAAAACTTGCCAATATATGCCTTGAGCCTTTTCACCATACTGATGAAATATGTTGAGAGGATGGAGAAAATCCAAAGGGATTTTTTATGAACGGGAACTAAAAGGAATAAAAGGTACCCCTTATTGCTCGGGACAAAGTTTGCCTCCCTAAGAAGAATGGAGGTATGGGAATTAGGAAGCTCACTTACATCAACAAGGCCCTATTGGAAAAGAAAATTTGGTGCATCTTTAGTAGCACAAGGGAATGGAGAGACACTGTGGTAAATAAGTATATAAAAAGGCCCTCTATTCAGTGAGGATATCCCAAGAGGCTCAGTTGTTTGGAATGGTTTCTTAAAAGCTAGGAACTTGGCTAACTCTAAAGTCTCCTAGAAGCTAGGTAATGGGGAGAATATTCTATTTTGGTGTGACTTTTAGCTTTCTTAGGGCCCCCTCATAAATAACCCTAGCTATGGAGTATGGGCTAATGATTGTATCAACCTTTTTGGGCACAAAGTCAGAAATTACAAGACTGAACAAGGATGGAAGGGCCTTTCCATTATCTTAGAGGACCTCAAACCAATCATGATCATGCTTAATTCCTTATCCCTTAGCAACAATAAGGATGAACTAGTTTGGAGGGACAATGCTAATGGGCTATATTTGGTTGCCTCTGGGTACTCTGCTTTATGGAGCTTAAAAGAGTCTCCCCCTTGGTCAAGGGCCTAGCTCTCAAGTTTTAATGCCAAAAGTCAACATGTTTTTTTTATTGGCTCTTCAGGACAAAACTCTCACCCAGGAAAATCTCATTAAAAGAGGTCATATCATGCCTAGCAGATGTGTTTTGTGCAAAGAAGAGTCAAAGACAAGTAATCATTTGTTCGTTCTATGCTCTTACTCCAGGACAGTTTGGGGCTTCCTCACCCAAGACCTTGGCCAAAACTGGTTCTTTCCTTCCAACCTTCTAGACTTTTTCTATCAATGGCATGGCATGTTCAATGGGTCTGTCTTGCAGGAAATTAGCTCCTAGCTCCTGCCCCATTTTTGTTGGAGCATATGGAAGGAGAGAAACAATCAAATTTTCAGAGATAGAGAGGAGCCAGGTTTAGTTGTTGGAAGGAAGATCTTCAGTAACATAAAGGATAATTTTTCTGTGAGGAAGAGGGGAGTTTTTGAGATAGGAGGCAGGAAAAAGGAGAAGGTAAAAGACAAAGTGAGGAAAAGATAGGAAGCCAAGTGGCTCCTCCCCCCTAAAGGTTGGCACAAAGCCAACTTCAATGGAGCCTCCAAGGGCAACCCTAGATCCTCGGGTAGTGGAGGTGTGGTAAGGAATGAAAATAGAGACAATATTGTGGCTTTTTCTCTCCCATTGGGTTTCCAAAAAAACCATTTTGCAGAAGCCATTGTAGCATGCAATGTTGTAAAATTGGCTTTTGAAATAGGGGTCACCAATTTATGGCTTGAAGGGGACTCGAATAACATTATAAAGTGCATCAATGGAAATTTGTATCCATCTTGGATGATTGCAAATCTTATTGATGAGATGAGAGACCCTTGCCAAATTTAATAAATTCCACATCACCCATACTTTCTAGGAAGCAAACCCGATTGCTGACACATTTGCGAATATAGGGGTCGGCATAGACCAAAAAATGACTTGGCTTCCTGAAACTTATTTGCTGATGGATGTTAAAAGTCTGATTGACTTGGATAAAAATCCAAGGAAGTACGGAGGCAATCAAGTTTTAATTATGAATATGAAAGGGTTAAGAAATAAGGGTACTTTTCATAATAGTCCTTTATTGATTAATCGCCATGCTTTGTGGGTTGTTTATCACAATCATTTTAGGGGCAATAGCAGGGTTATTTTTCTCTATTCTTTGCTTACTCTTAGTGGCCCATTTCAGTCACAGAGTGAAGAGCACATGAGTAAAGTGGGTTTGCTATGTGCGAAAATGGTGGGTGAGAGATGTAGAAAGGAACCAGTGGGGGACTTTGAGAAATGGAGTAGGCCAAAAGTGTGGGAAAAGCTTGAAGAGGTTGAGGTTACCAAGTATATCATGAAGCTACATGGTTTTGATTAGGAGGTGACCAAAAGTATGGTGGGGTCTTGGAAGGATGGCATGGTTAAGGTGAATAGTATCTACTTCTGGATTATGAAGGAGTTGATTGCGGCTATCACCAAAATCCCTATCGAGGGTTTTATATTTGCCATGGATAAGAAGCTCTCTGCCAATGCAGTTAGGGACTTTGTGGAGAGTGAGAAGGAATTGAAGGCGTTGAAAAAGATTGAAACCTACTATGTCCTCGACTCCATGAAGAACCAGTGGAGGTATGTTCTGAAAGTTGTTATTGAGTACATTACATTGGACCCTAGGTTTGATAGAGCCCAAACCCACCACTTTGTCATTTTGAATCATTTCCAAAAGAAAGCCAAAATTTCCTTCCCTTATTATCTATTAACCTCAATGAGCAAGGCAGTGGACAGCTTCAAAAAGAAGCCCATCGCAAACCTGACTCTACACGAGGGGTTGTTGATGCTTATCCACGAGCACTTCAAATCTTCGACCATAAGCATTGTCCCCCCTTAGATAGAGAATGTGGAGTCTAGAAGTTCCAGCTACTCCTCTAACTCAAATGAAATTCAGAGCCTCAGCTTTGAGAAAGGTGGGATCTCTTCTTCGGGGAAAGCAACGACTTACCATGCTAAAAAATCCCCCTCCCCCATAACCCCAAGCAAAAAAAAACCCTAGGGATCTTGGGTAGAAGCTTGCTAAGAAGGCTAAGGAGGGAGATAGCAATGATGAGGAGGAACCGAAGTCTAAGGAGGTGGTTAAGGAGATGTAGGAGGAAATAAAGGAGGAGAGTGGAAGGAAGAAATGCAAGATGGAGAGTTTGGAGGAAGTGCGCTCTCAATTTGAGGAGGCATCTGTGTTGCCCCTTTCTGTTTTCCATCTCCATCCTGAGGAGTAGAAAGAGGAGAAAGCTAGGTATGTAGAAGGGGAAGTGTAGACCAATGATAGGAGGAAAGCGTGGATCAACTTCAATGTCAAGACTTCCAAGATGGGCATCTTCAGGGAGGCCATGAATCCCCAAATCCTTGTGGACAATCAAGAAGAGCAGTGGCTGGAAGAACTAATTGATCCAGTAATTGTGGTTATTTTGGACAAAGCCAGGGAGACAGGGATGAACCTCTTAAATAATGCTCGCAATAGTATGATTGATAATTCTAGATCAATCAAATGGCTTTTCCACAGGCTTTAGGAGGTTAAAGATTAGGTGAAACATATTGAGGCAACAAGGAAAGGGATGGATGCCAATAGGAGGATGGATTCGGTAATAGGCTCAGTCTAGCAGAAAAAAGGATACACAACCTAGAAAACTACAATCACAACCTTGTGAATCAGATGTTCTCCTTGTTAAGCTCCATTAACAACAACAACATCTCTCTCATGGGCTGGATAAAAGATAGAGAAATGCACAAAGATGAGGATGGAAAAGATAGGTATGAGGCCAGAATGGAGGATGACTCTGCAAAGGACAACTCCATTCCTAATTAGGACTAGGGGAATCAAAGGGTGCAACAGATGGAAACAAAGGAGAATCAACTAGCCTTTAAGGCTGCTCAGGTTATGCATGATCTAGAGCGAAAGAATCAGGAATAACTCTCGCCTATTCTTTTGTTTATCGTTGTCTTTTGGCTTTTTTTCTGGCTTTAGGCCATGGCTTTGCTTGTTTTTTTTCCTAGTCTTTTCTCGAAACTCTTTCCTTTGGCTGGGCTTAATGCTTATTATCAGCCTATGAACTTAAACTTTTTTGGCTGGGCTTTCACGCTTATTATCAGCCTTTTTCTATTTTAACTGTTGGGTTTTAGGTTCCTTGTAAAACCTATTTATCTAATCAAAAACATCTAACATTCATTCATTTTTTTACCCATTAATAAAATATAGTATTCTTTCATTATTACATGAAGTCAACAAAATTATGAGCATCCATAAAGTAAACTTATAATATCCAAAGCTAATGTCTACCATTCATTAACTATAGGACTTAAATACATAAAATTAAATAACATGTGAAATAAGGTATTTAAATATATCTCAACCAATTATAATTGATTTTGGATCAGGTGCCTAATTAGTTTGGAATTTTGTTCTCACTAGAAATCATAAAATGTGAGAACAATTTTGCATCAAATAATGCAAAAAGATAATGATCGTTCACCATTGATTTTAAAGCTCCTTAGCATAATTGTTATTATAATTTTTTGACTCAATCTCCAACTGGTCAACATGTGTTTTTAAAAATTATTGGTGGACTCTGAGTCATGCAAAAGAGAAATATCAAACTTGAAAAAGATGTGCATAAATATAATTAATTTTTAACTTTGATTTGATAAACTTATAAAAAGAACAATAGAATCAGAAGAAAATATTGTGATTTTTATTATTTTCAAATTATAGTTACAAGTGATAAAGATACATGACATTTATTCTAGGTGCACAAGAAATGGATGCAAATAATTGATTGACTAAGTTAGTGCAAATGTTAAAGCCAAAAAATTGCTACTCTGTGATACTCATCCATATGAAAGATCAATCTCACTGAATGAAAAACCAAGTTTGAATTGCATAATAAAGATATTCAAAATATAAATAATGAGGAGAGAAAGATACCTTAAAGTAATTTTGGGTGCGAAAATAATGGAAATGAAGTATTAAATAGAAATTTGTATTTCAAATCACAATTTATCTATTTTGGGATTAAGAAATGGTACAATAGCCTAGTTAAGGGGTTTTGTCCAAAACAAAAAGGGGAGAAGGAGTGGGCATACATGTCATAAGGGGTAGACTTTGGAGGGGCTCTAAACATACATCCAAGGATGACCAACATTAAACTTTCAAAACTAGTTGCACAATAGGAAGAGGAGTACAAGAAGGTGATGGAAAAAATACAAGACTGGAGAAGGAATTGGAGAATGTAAACAAGAATAAGAAGCAGTGGATGGATCAAGAGGATTAGAGTGAAGATGAAGAGGAGGGAGTGGAGATTGAATGAGAAAGGGAAAGAGTACCTAGAGAAGAAATTGATTTGGATGACATCAAGATGGGAAAATTGATCAAATTCATTGAATCAAATGATTAGAAAGGGAAGTTTGAAGGTAAGTGATATGTGGAGAGTAATGGATCCTAAGAAAAAGTTTTACCATTAATAGGGCTCTTGAATGTGAAGGATTTTTTATACAATCATAATTTGAGAAGGTGATTGGGTATTAATTTTCTCTTTGTTTCGAGAATAGTTTACTATTCTCTACTTAACAGCCCCTCACCCCCGCACCCCCAAAATAATTCTAAAATTACATGTTAACATCTAACATTCCTTCCTATATATTCAATGAAAAACACAAGTGGGGGATAGAACATGGGCATCACCTAGTCCACCTAAAATACCTTAATCAAGGTGACAAGGCTTATGATTACACACAAAAAAATTGTAAAAATAACATATCCATATTTTAGTTAATGACATAAAATAGTATAAAAACTAAACCATTATTGAACTTTATTTATAATTAAATATTTCATTACTATTTACCATGTCAATAAGTTCTACAATAATAACATCATAATCTATGTTGAAGTCTCTTTATATCCTTATGTAATATAAATCAAAGATTTTAATTTATAGATAACCAATATTAGCTACCTTGGGATTACTAATTGGTGCCCTATCAAAGTTCATTGTGTGCTAGCCTTCTCTTCATGGTTCCCATTTACATTTTTCTCTTGCTTCCTTGTATACTATTTCGCCTTTTACCATACTTGGGGGGGATAATCGAACCTATCATCTTTTTTGGATTAAGTTGTCCCATTGGAAAAAATTTCCTTCAACATGGTTAATATTTCTCAACTTATTATTTAAGGTTTTAACTAAAATTGCTTCAATCTTGTTCCTAAGAGATTTTTTTGACATAATTTGGTCTTGGAATAACCTTCTATTTCTTTCTTTCCATAATTCCCAAACTATTCTTGAGGGAATAATAACCCATAAGTCCTTATATTAGTTGTTTATTATTCTAGTTGGTCACTGTTGTAAAAAATATTTTAAGTCCTAGGAATGTGTTGATAACCAATTTAGTTTAAGACATGTTATTCCAACAAGTGGATGTGTAGAGGTAGTTAATGAGAATGTTCTCTAGTGTTTCTACTTCTTGTTTACATAGAACACATATTGAGGGTCCCTCATATATGATTTTCCAAAACTATTATGTTGTTACAATGTGTTTCTCTATGGTTGCCCATAAAGAAGTTCCATCTTTGGGCAAGCATTACCTATGCTAGCACAACACTAAGAGTTATTCAAAGTTTTTTTTATTAATAAATTTGATATCTTGTTTGTTCCCTTCTTTATCCTTATATGTATCATCATTTGATCCATGCCAAATGATTTTATCAACTCTTTCTTTTAAGGAAAAGGTTATGGTCATAAGATATTTAGTAAAAGTACTTTTTTGTTCTTCTAAGAGATGTGTGTCATCCAAATATTTCCATCTCCATCCTAATATTAGGGATTTGCCATCAATTTTGATGTAATGTCACAATTTGTCTCCATATTCTTGTTTTAATGTATTTTGGATTTTAGGTTCCATCTAAGATAAGTACAAAGAGGTATATCATGCCCATGAGTCTTCCAAAAAGAGTGCATTTCTTCCATTTCCAATATATTAAGTCATCTTTTTATTTTTTAGAGTTATAGCTTCAGTCAGATTGATGCTCTCAGTAAATCACAATAAACTAATATGTATAGCAATAAGAAAGTCATATTACATATATATACATAACTTATTATATTTTGATTTTGTGCTTTAGAGTATGATGAATGGTTTAACTGGTCTACACAGACTTTATCACATATCATATATGATCATGCTTGATTGGTCCTTGTATTATCAAGTCGTTGTAACAGTTGGTATGATGATTGGGACTTTTGTATTGTGAGAATGTCATTGATCAAAGAAAAATCATATCATTTTGTATCTTGATTGTAGTTATTATGTTTGTATTAAAAAATAGTTACCAAGGGGTGTGACCACATAAGTTCATGACCTTATGTCATGTCCCCTTTTCAAATAATTAAAAAATAATAATCTTTGCTAAGGCAGGCAGGCCCAAGAAAGTGAAGTTTCAGAAAAAGGGGGTTAATCTTTGGAAACCGTTGGACTAATAAATGAAAATTATTATTAAAATATGTTTCATTAACCTCTCTTGGATGTGAGTTACGTTTATGCCCTCTTTTAAGGGGTTTGGAGGCATTTTGGGCTGATTCTAGAACTTGATTTTGCTCATTTTCTTTGTTATTCTTCAGAGGCTGCCAAACCTGTGGAGAAGGAGACCCAAGAACGGGAGTTTACAGGTTTCTAGGGAGACCCAAGAATGAGATTTTGTAGGTTTTTAGGAAGGCTAAGGATGGGAGTTTGAATCCATTCCATGTGCATGCTCATACAGAGTTTTCCTTTGTGCTGAACAGTGCAGATTTGTGAGTTTTGGGGTGTGTTTTTTGTATGAGTTTGGTGTTTTCAGTTGAGTATTTCATATCAGTTTGGGTTGCTTCTGTATTTCAAAATTTAAGGTGTTAAAATAGAGCTGAATATATGTATTGGGGTGTGATTAAACTTCTGAGATAGATTATTAGTGTTTTTGTGGTGTTTTCGGACATTTTTGTGTTAATTTTGGGAGCCCGATGAGCATAGTTTTTGTCCTACATTTGAGAACTGTTGTTTAAAGGCTATATAGATATGGAAATTTCATTTTGTAGGCTATTATGCTGCTGAAATTTCTGTTAAAATGTCCACTTTCAGATTTATTAATAATAGGTGAAGCTGTGAAGCTTTTGGCACAATTTCTGGCATACCCGATTTGGGGTTTCTTGAAAAATTTGGTGGATCTTTGTGATATTAGTTGTTTGATCTTAAAAATCTGATTAGAGGTTGGAAATATCATACAAAATCAGAAAAGGGACATTTCACCTTATGTGGCTCATACCATGTAAGGGTCATGACCTTACATAGTGATGGTGTAGTGCCTACCTCTAGTTTAAATTTTATTATTATTGCTAAACTCTTTTAGGCCAATTTTATACTTGATGATTAGTAGCATTATCTTTCATATTATTAGATATTGTTTCCTATTTAGTTGATTTTCTGATGAGACTACTTGGTACTATTTACTTCATGTATGCATGATGATGATTATTATAGTGATTTCAATTATTTGATGATGATTAGTTAGATGGATTATTATACATGTTTTCTTATGGATACTTACCCCATACTACATGTTTATGGTGTACATGTATATTTTCTTTATGTATGACATTTCTGATGTGGTTAAGGAAAGGAGTCATAGTCACTTGTTAGTCGAGATCTTCATGATGCACCACATCCTACCATTGCCTATTTAGTTTAGTATATATGTGTTTGTACATGCATGGATTTTATGTAGATTGTAGGTACTAAGTATCGACTTCCTTGAATTGCCAAGATGAGCATACCTTATTACATTATCTCAATGGTAAGAGAGGGGAGATTAATTCTTGAGTTCAAATCCTAACCTTTAAATCCATTCGTCCTAAAAAATTAGGACAAGTATCTGAGATGATTACCTTCTGAATGTGTTGTATGACGTAAATTTGTGATTATAGCCCTATAGTTTGATCTTGTATGTGGTATTTTATGATGGGTTTTTGTATTTTGTCTTATAGGTTTGTGTTGATTTTTGTATTAATTGTGTCTAATTAAAAGATTAAATTAATGATTTAATTTAATGCAAAATTATTATGATATTTATAATATTTAATTATATTTAATTAATTGGAAAATTGATTAAACAAAAAGAATTAAATTTAAAGATAAAATTATAGTTTAATTTTAGAGCATAATAATATTTATTTAATTTAATAATAATATATTTAGGAGATCATTTGTAAATAAATGCTAAATATTATTATCACTTAAATTAATAAATATTTTATCAATTAACACTTCGAAAATAAATTAAAGAATGAAAAAGATATTAATTTATTAAAGAGTTTTAAAATTGCATAAAGTATGCATGAGATTAAAATATAATAAATTAATTAAAAAGAGAAGGCAACTAAATTTAAATAAAGATATTTTATATTGTAATAAGTGTGCATGAAAACATAAAAGAAAAGATAATAAAGAGTTAAAGGGTGGTGATCAAGAAGTTTCTTCAGGTGATCGCACAATTAGTGCCCCTAATGTAGGAGAGAACTCCTTATAAGAAATTTAGAGTTCATTTTCAAAAAATTGAAGTTTTTGATGACCAAGAATTTTGGAGAAAGAAATTTCAGAGAGAAGATTTTGAAACAAAATATTTCTCTCACAATCTTTTGGGTGTTTGCGAATTTAGCATCAGAACTAGGTAGATCCTTGTGTTTTCATCACCTAGTTAATTATGTTATTTAAGATTCCTATCTTCTTCATGATTGTTGAAATCTATTTTCCATTTAATTTTTTGTATGAATCTTTCAATATTTCCTTTTGAATCTATTGTTATTCGTATTGAACTCCATCTTTATATCAGGATTGAGAAAAAAGCAATTAGAAACCCTCATTCTGTAGATGAATAGTAATTTAATCAAGAAGGGTTTGAAAAGAAATGGAAATTTTAAATTAAAATTTTGATTCATTCGCTGTATTTTTCCTATCAGAGTATGGATAAGAATTCTGATATATATATATATATATATATATATATATATATATATATATATATATATATATATATATATATAAAATTGAGGGAGGGGGGCTGTTATTTTTTTTAAAAATAAATTAATTTTTTTTTTAAAAGGAAAAAATTATATATATTATAAAGTTGGTGGGGAGGTGGGGTCATCAACCCACACCTCCCACCAAACCCTCTGCATGGTAGCATAGGTTGTCGGTGGCCATTAAAGGCCGCATGGCAGGCCTACTGTTGTGATAGTAGGAGGGAGTAGGGCTACCATGGTAGCAAAGCTAGTGACCTTTATAAATATACACAGAGGCATTGTGTTATATGTTTTTTTTATTAAAAAAAATATTATTATTTTATTATTAGTTAATAATTTTATTAAATAATTTTTTATTAATTTAATTATAAATGAATTTATAAATATAGTTAATTTTAATTAATGAATTTATTAATAGTGTTATTAATTATTAATAAATAATAAGACATTAATATAGCTATTTTATATGATTATTAATTAATTTAATTAAATGTAATGTAATTAAGTTTAATTAATAATGGAAGTTATTAAATGAAGTTTTAAATAATTTATTTAAATATTATTATTAATAATACTAATTTTAATAAAATTGTAAATTATTTTATTTGAAAATTTATAAGTATTATTTTAATAATTTAAATAAATAATTACCCTTAAATTATTTTGAAATAATGGACTTAAAATCGAATAGGGGTAATTGTGTATTTTATTCAAATATAAGAATGGGTTAAATTGTAAGGGTAAACTCTAAATCTAATCTACTTGAAATATACATTGAAACAAAAACTTTACCTTACTGTTAACTCAAAACTATGTGCTTTCCAAATCAAACCAAACTACGAACTACATTATTATCTGTATGTTGTTTTTGCTTTGGGTTTGCATTGACTAGAGTGTTGACCAATTTTAGGATGTCTACCAAAGCCTCAAGAGTTCTATGATTGTGGTATTATGATGATTTGATCTTGATCTTTTAAACTCAACCATGGTAATGTGTTGATATCCTCTATGATGAGTTTGGTTATATTGTTGATTATTGCTTTCAGTGTCCTTGTGGGATAACGAGATGGATGTTATGACATATTTGACTTAACCTTTTTGAGTCTTCAATCAATATTTTTGGGATGCTTTCTAGTTGCTTGTAAAGAACTGATGGGTTATTGTGAACTACCTTTTGATGCTTTCCAATCACTTGTATAGGACTGAGGTGAAATACTATGATTCTTTGATTTCTGATTTTATGAGCTTAGGGTAAGTTATCTATATGTAATGTCAGGAAGTGGCTTGCAATGGAGGCCAGGGCCCAAAGTGGCTACCAGGGTAACCCATTGTAAGTTGTTTAAAAAATGAAAACACTACACTAAATAAGAGTAAAATGAACCTAATAAGAGTCTTTGTATGTTCTTGCCCATGCCTCGAGTGCTAGTATAGATTAGGATGGGAGTAGAGAGAATGCTTGGTTGTGACCATGCATCATTAATATGTCTTGTCAGTATGAAAGGATACCAGTGCCACATAGAGTCACTAGGGGGTTGAGGTCAAGTTAGACTATCAGGGTAACTCTAGCATTGATTTGTGTGATGACACTTGCCTATTTACATAGTAGATTCCCTACATGTCTTTGTTTTCTTCTAGGTCTAGATGTTGGTTTATCTTGGAACCTTTGAGTTAGATTACTTTTAGGGTTTCCTTGACTTAGATCTTATTTTTTATTTTGGGATTGTTATCCTATTTGGGACTTGAGACTATCTCCTCAACAAGGTGGGAGTGGACCTTTTTGGGTTACCACGCCATCGGGTGGTAGTGCTTTTTACTTTTACCATTGAGATTCATCTGTTTGATGTCGTGGTTAGAGTTCTTTGTCTGCATTTCCTTCATTCTATCTTTGTGTATTATAATGGATGGTTATATCTTGTTGATGGATGATTTCACTTATGGTATTGTACTTTGTTTCCTAGATCCAAAAGGGATGATGTAATCTATTTTTATAAATGTATATTCTTTTAGCCTTTCATACCCTGTGACATGTACAATGGATGATTGAGCATTCTGAATTTTATTGCCAAGTGGCATTCAAAAAAAATGTATATTATTTAAATGGTCTTGGACTTGTAGTTATTCTTTCATGTGGATGTTTTATTTATGATACTTAGCATTAATTAAATTTAAATGTGACTCAACATCTTGAGATCCTTAAGGAATGTAATCTATTATGTTTGCTTATGTGTGATTGTATATTTTTCTTCCATTACTTTATGATTGATGTGTATGTTGTTCTTTAAAAAAAAATGTTTGGCAAACTTAGTCAAACTTTAGGTTAATTCTTTTGGATCCCTTGGCAAGGTGTTACAAATGACCCTCCACATGATATATATATATATATTATGTGTTCAATGTAGAAAGGGATCAATAACTATGGCAATATCCTCTATGCATTGTGAACTACAATCATTATAAATAGTGATCATCTTCTCCAACGAACATATTATAGTTCTAAATACTCATAATTATGGTTACCTAGAGCACTATAGATACATCAGTAATTTATCATACACCTACAAATTCAAAGAAGATTTGATTATTTTGTGAGAATAAATATATCTCTATCTTTGATCCTATATTAAACCTTAACATGGCATCAAAGCCTAACTAATAGAGATCAAATAAAAGATAGTAAGATTCAAATAAAAATTTCAGACTTACATTCATTTGAGAAGTGCAATGGTGAATCATGTCGAGCTCAAGGACAAACTTGAAGGAGCATAAAATTTTGTATCATGGAAAATTATAATTATGATAATACTTCAAGAACTTGAACTAGATTCATATGTAGATGAAAACAAATTTATGCCTGATAATTATCCGGATAAAATAATATGGAAAAGACATAATAATAAGGCCATGAAAATTATTATTGATGTTGTTAAGAATAATATTCTTCCATCTATATCAAAACTAAGAATTGTGTATGATATGTTCATGACCATTCAATATACATATGAGATCAATAAATACAAGTAGGTTTCTCACCTTAAAACAACAACTTTTGAAAATAAAGATGAATAAAGGAGAATCAATTACATCTTATTTCATGAGAATTTTTTAATTGAAAGACAACTTTCAACCATTGGAAATAAGGTAGATGATCTAGAATTATTTTTATTATTTCCTAAAGAGTTACCAAATACTTGGCAATATTTTAATCAAGGCATTAGTGTGTGACCCAATCTACCAAATTTTAATCAACTAAAGAATGGTTGCACTCAAGAAGATTGAGACTAAGTATGAGAGGGATTAGTTCAAATGAAGAGGGAGAAATTGAAGCCTTTAATGAAAACACAAACTATAAAGGAAGGAAAAGAAATTTCAAGCAAAAAAGAGGGAAGAATAATCAAAACTACAAGAACAAAGATCTCTCTAAAATTCAATGCTTCAAGTACAACAAGTTTGGACACACTCACAGATACTACCCAAAGAGGAAGAAAGATCAAGTCTCTATAGTTGAAATCTAGGAAGCATAAAATCCACTATTCTTATTAGCCTTATCAAGTGAGCTAAACTCAAGAAAACATACTTGGATAATTGATAGTGGAGCATCTAGAAATATGACTAGATTCAGAGATTAGTTTGAATGTTTTGATGGACACTCGATAGAAGAGGACACAATAGGTTATAATTTCACCAATCTAGTGAAAGGAGTTGGGACCTTCTCAATTAAATTAAGAACCAGAGTTACCCTACAATTAAAACATTTCTATTTGAACCAGGAATCAAAAGAAATCTAGTCTCCATTTCTAGTCAAGTAGATAAAGGATATCATGTCACCTTTTAGGAAGACAGAGTACTATCCTAGCTTAGAAATTCCAAAATAAAGAATGCAATCTCTATAGGATTTAGAGATGGAATTTTATATAAACTTTTCAATGTTCAAAATTGAGCTCCAAATCATGAAGCTTCACAGACTCATACAATTTGGCATAGAAGGTTAGGACACATCCATTTTCATGCCCTATCCTCTATATGAAAATTCATAGGATTACCTCATCTAAAATGTGAACATATTGGAATCTACAAAGGATATGCCTTAGCAAAGAACTCCAAAGTATATTTCTTGTAGAGTGAACATAAACAAAATTTATATTAGAACTTGTCCACACTAATTTTTGTGGTCCAATGTCAATACCCTCTTTAGGGTGGTTTTTGTATAATGTGATTTTTTTTTATGACTACTCTAGAAAAGTATGGATTTACTTCCTAAAACTTAAAGAAAAATGAAGTATTGTTGAAATTTGAAAAATTTAAGGCTTAAATCAAACTAGGAAGAAAATCAAGACTCTAAGACCTAACAATGCAGGTGAATACATTGCTAAAAACTTTAAAGAATTATGCACTTTAGTTGGGATAAAGAGGGAGTATACAGTACCTTATAATCAACAACAAAATGGAGTAGCTGAAAGGAAAAATAGAACTACCATTGAACCCACTAAAGCCATGAAGCATGATTAAAATCTTTACATCTCATTCTAGGTTGAAACCTCAGATATAGTAATATGCATCCAAAATAGATATCCTCATTCAATCTTAGAAAATATAACTCATAAAGAAGCCTTTATGGAAAAAAACTAGATTTAATTCACTTGAGAATTTTTGGTTGTCTTGTATATATGCATGCCCCTAAAGAAAAGAGGTCCAAACAAGAGCCCTTTGGGAAGAAAGGCATTTTTTTGGGTATAGTGAATCCTCTAAAGGTTATAGAGTTTATATTCCAAGATAAAGAACTATTGAAATCAGCAAAGATGTAAATTTTGAAGAAGATGCTACATCTTTCTACAAACACACACACACACACACACACACACACACACACATATATAATATATTCAAAATTTGTGCTTCATTGTACAACAAATAGTTTAACTAACCAGCACACGGACTTGATCACATCTCATATATGACCATGATCAATTGGTCCTTGAGGTATGAAGTCATTGTAATAAATTTCATCATGATTGAGACTTTTGTATTTTGAGAATTTCTTTTATCTAAAGAAAAGCATATTGTTTGGTATACTAATCGTGGTTATTACGTTTGTATTAACAAATAGTTATCAAGGGGCATGACCACGTAAGTCTATTACCCTACATGGCTCATGCCACATAAGGGTCATGATCTTATGTAGTCATCACCCTCCACATGATATATATATATATATATATATATATATATATATATATATATATATATATATATATATATATATATATATATATATATATATATATATATATATATATATATTGTGTGTGTGTGTGTGTGTTCAATATAGAAAGGGATCAATAACTACAAAAATCCCCTTTATGCATTGTGAACTACAACCATTATAAGAAGCAATCACCTTCTCCAGTGAATATAATATAATTCTAAAACTTGGAATTGTGATTATCTATTGCACTATATATACATCAACAAAAAGGGTTGTCAAAGACCTATAGATTCAAAGAAGAGTTCATTATTGTTTGAGAATAAACTAAATTGGGAATAAATATATCTCTATTTTTTATCTTATATTCCTTTAACATATTTAATGTTGATAAGTAGGAGATAATTTCCATAGCAAGTCAAATTGTGATAGTGCTATCAAGATTTAATTGTGTGATTTTTGAGTCAAACTCATTGACCCATGTTTCATGAGTAGTGATTTAACATGCATACATCTCTCATGAGAATAAATGGAACACTTAGGACTCATTAGATCTAGGTGATTCTCACAAGGGTGAAGCACAGGGACTTCTCGAGAGGTCACCCATCCCAGTACTACTCCAACATGAGTGCACTTAACTATGGAGTTTCCTCCATGGTTAAACCCAAAAGCTTGCAACCCCATTTGAAAAACCTTCGCCAAGTGTTGTGCCTTATGAAACATTCATTAGAAAGCCCCTTAAGCTCATCAATTGATAAGTAGGAGATAATTTACATAGCAAGTCAAATTGTGATATTTCTATTAGGATTTAACTGTGTGATTTTTGAGTCAAACTCATTGACCCATGTTTCATGAGTAGTGATTCAACATGAATAAATCTCTCATGAGAATAAATGGAACACTTAGGACTCACTAGATCTAGGTGATGCTCACAAGGGTGAAGTACTAGGACTTTCTCGGAGGTCACCCATCCTAGTACTACTCTAGCCTAAGCGCGCTTAACTATGGAGTTTCCTCCATGGTTAAACCCAAAGCTTGCAAACCAATTTGAAAAACCTTCATCAAGTGTTGTGCCTTATGAACTATTCATCAGAAAGCCCCTTAATCTCATCAATTGATAAGTAAGAGATAATTCCCATAGCAAGTCAAATCGTGATATTGCTATTAGGATTTAAATGTGTGATTTTTGAATCAAACTCATTGACCCATGTTTCATGAGTAGTGATTCAACACGAATCCATCTCTCATGAGAATAAATGGAACACTTAGGAATAATTATATCTATGTGATGCTCAGAAGGGTGAAGCACTGGGACTTCCTAGTGTTAGTTTGCGATGATTGATCAGGAAAGTACTAAAGCAAGCACCTCAATAATGGTGTATTAAATTTGATAGTTTTATGCATAAGCATGGTTACACTCATTTTAATTTTGACCATTATGTTTATTTTAAGAGGTTAGATGATAGCACTATATTATTTTATCTTTATATGTTGATAATATGCTTGTAGCTAGGTCTAACATGGATCACATTAAGGGGTTGAAATGACATTTATCACAATCATTTTCTATAAAGAATTTGGGGGAAGCCAAAAAAATCCTAGGTATGAAGATTTGTAGAGATAGGAAAAATGGAAAATTGACTTAATCTCAAGCTAATTATATTGCTAATGTGTTACAACATTTCTCTATGGAGAATACTAAGTTGTTAGCACACATTTACCTAGTCATTTAAAATTGAGCAAGGAGATATGTCCTAAGACATAGGAAGAGGAGGAAAAAATGTCCAAGGTACTCTATGCTTCAGCTATAGGAAGTTTGATGTATACCATGGTATGTGCTACATTAGATATTGCACATGCATTAGGAGTTATTAGTAGTTATATGAGTCATTTAGGGATTGAGCATTAGAATGCAGTTAAATAGATTCTCAGATATTTGAAAGGAACATCCAGTAAGTGTTTACATTTTATGGGCTAGATACTACTAATTTATAGGGCCATGTTGACTCAAATTTGGTAGAGGAAATTGAAATCAAATGAAGTACTACATGTTATGTATTTACTATTGGTGGGGCAATAATGAGCTAGGTTTCTTGGTTACAAAAGGTGAATTTTTTTATCCACTACAGAGGTAGAGTATGTTGCTACTATAGAGGCAACCAAGGAGATGATATGACCTCATTTCTTCATGGAATAATTGGGACACCCACAAAGGGATAATTATTTATGCATAGATAGCTAGAGTGAGATTCATTTTGCAAATAATTATGCTCTACATTCTAAGACAAAACACATACAATTGTGGTACCATTTCATTCGATCAATTTTGGATGATAGATAGTTAAAGCTAGAGAAGGTACATATAGATGATAATCCAACATATATGTTACCAAGGAATTATCAAAGGAGAAGCTAGACTCCTCTTTATCTTTAGTTGGTCTTCTAGAGTAAACAAAATAAAATACAACAAAGTCCAAGGTGGTTTAATATTCTAGTGGGAGCTACAGGTTTAGCGGTGCTATGATTAGTCTCCAAGTGGGAAGTTATTGGTGTGGAGTTTGATTAATCTTCAAGTTGGATATTTTTGTGATGTGTAGCCTAATTAGACTCAGAGGTTTATTTAGCACAATTTCCCCCTGGATTATTTCTATAGGGTCAAGGGGCAATTCCCCTTGCAGGGTCCTGGGGTAGCACCTTAGGTGCACACCCTATCATAGTACAAGGTAGGGTCAAGGGAAAATGCCCTCATGGAGGTTTTCAAGGGAAGCACCCTCGAAACTAAAAATGACTCTAATATTGTAAAAGGTGTCATCTACTATTTTTCTATTTGATGACTTATTATAGCCCTAATTATGTAAGTTGCAAAAGCTTGTATAAAATGGCTTAGGGTAGGGATTTCATAATATATGATGATATTGTAGTTGATTGCAGTGATATAAAGTTGTAAGGGATTTTGGATTGTAATCACTAGATAATAATAATATCATACTTATTGTTTGTGGATGTAGATCAAGGATTGGGTAAACCATGTTAAATCCTTGTCTTGTTTTCTCTTCTATACAATTTATTATTTTATGATATTGGTTATATTTGCATGTAATTTTTATTTCTATCCATGGTTAATCCTAACAAGGTATAGGAAAGGGAAAGGTTCGTTGAGCCATCCTTGGTGGTGGAGGTGGTACTACTAGTCGTAGTTGGTAGATTACAAGAGCTAGATGATTTTCCTAATATTCAGGTTCAACAAAAGGGTCATTCAAGTTCAATGATGCTTCAGATGATGGTGGTGAAAACAAGTCTTCTTGGGAATCAAAAAATGAATTTTCAAATGGTGGTTCTTCAATAGGTTGGTCTTTTTTTTGGTTCTCAGCTTGTGGATTTTCTTGCTCAAGGTATACAATTTCTTCTATTTTCAAGGGGTCATTCTGAGGAAGGAATCTCCTAAGATAGAATCTTCTTCTATGCATACAAAGAAAACAAAAACATAACCTCTAACCTATGAAAATTGGAAAAATGACCCTTGAGAAAGGTTTAGATTGACACCATCCCCGACAGCAGTGCCAAAAATGCTTAGACAAATTATTGGTCTAGAAACTAGAGATTTGCACTCATGGATTAGACATCCTAATTAGCATCCAAATACTCGATTAAACTCATTTAATTTGTCAACTAGGGAAGTAGACTTGAAATGGTATCTATAAAGTATATGTGCTAAACCCTCCTCATTGCCATTACTGATCTATGAGAATGAAAGTGTAGAATTAACACAAATGGAAATAACAAATTTAAGTGTAGAATTAAGTAAACTAATCTAGATTACAAGAATTGAATTATAAACAAGATTCTACACTATTTGCCTTTGTTGTAGGAACAATAAATAACTATGTTACTAATGGAAGTAGAAGCAATAGAGCTCTATCTATTCTAAAAGGCAATGAAAGGACTACCCCTACTAACTAGATCCACTCACCAAGTGGTCCCCCTTGGATGAGCGAATGATTTTGAACTCAAGATAAAGTGCTAGAAGGTAACACTTTCATTTTATTGATATTGAATCATCAATAATAAAAATTAAAAATAATAGACTATATGTATTGAATTCTATTATAAATCACAATCACTTTTGAACCAACTCTAGGGACTTGAATTAACCACTTATTTATAACATGTAAGCTATCGATTCAAGCCTTTGGAGCTGGTTTAGAAGCAATTGTGATTTATAATAGCATTCAATACATGTTCCAACAAGGATTCAACAAACAAGAATTCAAGAGCATCATCAATGAAATACATCAATGTAGAACACATCCTCCCTTATTGAAAAATTCTTCATTAAATGTAGCACATCATAAATTTGGATTGCATATGAGTGGTAGATAATTACATTGACCTAATATCTAGCTGAACCCTTGGCATAGGGCAGCTCCATGAACCTGTCATTACTTCTCTTGATCATGCTCCATCTATTCCTCTTTGACTTTTTCATATAAGAGATTAGTACACATGGCAAATATTGAAAACATATATTCATCTAAAATAACTCATTAAACCATTAAATGCATAAATATACTAATCCTTTCTCATAACATATGGCTATAGGAACCTACCCCATACAAGTTTGAAGGAAGAAATCATTCTATCTAAATTATACACACATGAACCCATTTGTCACATATAAGTTGTATCTTATAGCATTATATTATGAAACCATATGATGTCTTCAAAACCATAGCAAGGCACAATAATTGTAGTTTTATATAGAGTTTATAAATAAAAGTATTTAAACCTAAAAAGGAAAATACCCTTCAAATAACCATAAAACCCATAAAACTATACTATTCTAAAACTATAAAACTATAGCCCATCAATTAGTATACTTTCCTATAAAAGATATTGAGGAAAGGGAAATAGTGGAGGAAGATTTGGATCTAAGATGTGATAACAACTATTGTCTGAATAGGACTGAAGACTCAATTTAGGATCAACTAACAAATAAAGATCAAAGAGAGTGTCTTGATAAAAATTTAAGTGGTGAAGTTAGGAATATTCAGGAGAACAAGAAGTTTGAAGAAAACATCAACAAAGTACAAGAGTGTGATCATTATAGACATCAGAATGTGTATATAGAAGATATTAAAGAACATATGAGAAAATATTTATTGTTGGCATTATCTTAATTCAAAATGACATTAGTTATCAATTAATTTTATGGGAGAAGCACATAAAGAATATCACCAAGTTAAAACTCAAACTTCCTCAACATATATTAGAAAGGATCATGTGAGCACCAACCTTTACTTACTAAGAACTAATTTTGATCAAAGTAGAGAAGGAATGGAGTTAAGTGATTCATCTAAATCATAGGTTAAATTTGCTAAGATAAATAATGTAGGAATATAAGTTCAAACATATAAAAAGATACAAGTGATCTTTTAATAAATCCACTAGTAGATAAGAACATCAATAACAACCTTCAATCATGAAAAGATACAAAACATATCAATAATGAGAAGGATCATAAGATACAAGAAGCAAAGGTAAATATAAAAAGTAAAACAAATTCAAACAAGAGAAATGAGAGAATAAATAAGGAGAAAATGGAAAGAGAAAACTTTAACAAGACAAATGACAAGAGAAGCTCTCCAAAAAGAGAAATAGAAAGTCAATTCGATAATACAATAAATAATGAAAAAAAGTAAAGAGAAATAGAAGCAAAAAATGAAATACAATAATATTTGGTAAATAGCAATATGAGGAAGAAAACTATTTGAGAATGACAATATACAAAATTGTCATCAAGAGGTGTTAGGATTAACCTCAAACAAAAATAATAGTTACATGCAAATATAACCAATATCAGAGACTAATAGATCACACAAAAGAGAATGCAAAATACCAAGATTTAATGTGGTTCACCCAATCCTTGGGATACATCCACCAACTACAAGTCCAATATTATTATTATCCAATGATTACAATCCATATTGTCTTATAGCTCAATACCATCATAAGAAGCTACAATATCACCACATTATGAAATCCCTAACCCTAAACCTTTTTATACAAGCTTTTACTGCTTACAAAATTAGGGCTTGAGTAAATCATCTAATAAGAAAAATAGTAGCCAACAACACCTTTTACAATATAAGGTCATTTATGGGTTGCTCCCCAATGTTAGTTTGTAGTGATTGATTAGGAAAGTACTATACATACTTCATAAATTCTTTGGGGGCTCGCGAAAAAAAAAAAAATTGGCCCTATTCTATAGAAATTTTGGGCCGACATGTAATTATTAATTATAACCCTAAAGTGGTAAAAATAATTGTATAAAAGGGCTTAGGGTTAGGTATTGTTTCATTGTTGTGATACAAAAATTGGTTCTTGTAGTGGTATTGAACTGTAATGGATTATAGATTGTAATTAGGTTGTAATCACTAGATTGTAATAATATTGGACTTGTTGTTTGGTGGACATAGCCCAGGGATTGGGTGAGGCATGTTAAATCTTGGTGTCTTGTGCCCTTTTTTGTGTGTTCTATTATTTTCTAATATTGGTCATATTTGCATTTAATTGTTATTTTTGTTTGCGGTTTACTCCTAACAAGTGGTATCAGAGTGAGGTTGTTCTTTCAATTATCCTCTATAAGAAAGTCTCACAGTCTAGTGGGAGTCTCATAGTTGAGTGGGAGTGATGCTAGACAAGGGTAATCTAAGGGTTGATAGGTTTAATGGGTAGAACTTTCTGTTATGAAAGATGCAAATGGAACACTATCTTTATCAGAAGGATTTATGGAAGTCATTGGAAGGCAAAACCAAGAATCAGGGATCTATGTCAAATGACAACTAGGATCTTTTGGATAGAAAGGCACTTGGAAGAAATCAATTATACCTAGCACCATCAGTGGCATTTAATATTGAAAAAGTAAAGACAAGAAAAGAGTTGATGCAAACCCTAGCAAAATTGTATGAAAAGCCCTCCGCTTCAAACAAGGTATTTCTCATGAATCATTTATTTAATATGAAAATGACAGAAGGTGGATCTATTGTAGACCATTTAAATGAGTTTAGTACTATTACTAGTCAATTATCTTCTGTGGGTATCAATTTTTATGAAGAAATTAGGGCTCTCTTGATTTTGTGTTCTTTGCTTGAAAGCTAGAATGGCTTGGTAATGGCTGTGAGTAATTCTTTTCCTAGATCTAGTACCCTAAAATATGATGATGTGATCGCTATTATTTTGAGTAAGGAAACTCATAGGAAATCCTCAAGTGGATCTACATTAGGAAGTGCTTTGAATGCACAAATTGAGGCAAAATGACTGAGAGAGGAAGTAATTCCAAAAATTGTGGGAAATCAAGAGGAAAGTCAAAGGGGAGGAGGTCTCAATTGAGAGGACTGAATGATTGTTGGTACTATGGGAAACCCGAGCATAAAAAGAAAGATTGTTGTACTTGAAATAAAAATGAAGGAGATAAAAAAAATGGAGACAAGGAGGAAATTTTGGTAAGTAACAAATTCAAAGAGGATATTTTGCTTCTATCTATAGAAAGTGTTGACAATTCATGGGTTTTAGATTTTGGTGCTTCATTGCATGTTACACCTCATAGAGGTTATTTTATTGATTATGTCCAAGAGGATTTTGGATTTGTTTATTTAGGGGATGATGAACCCTGTCAGATTGTTGGAAAGGAAAAATTTAAGATTAAGTTGTAGAATGGGAATCATTGGCTACTACATGAGGTAAGACATGTTCCAAGGTTAAGTAGGAATTTAATTTCAGTAGGGCAACTTAGTGATGATGGTTGTGTAGTTACTTTTAATAATAAAAATTGGAAGGTTTCAAAAGGTTCCCTTGTAGTAGCAAAAGGTGTGAAAGTAAGAACCTTATATCTTTGTATAGGTCATATTGTTCCTTCTACTTTAATTGTTTTAGAGAAAAATGAATATTCAAGAACAATTGTTGTAGTTGAGTAGAGAGAACAAATAGCTACTGTAGATTTTGATACAGCACTATGGCACTACAAACTTGGGCACATGAGTGAGAAAGGTATGAAAGTACTTTATTCAAAGAAAGTTTTACTAGGTCTGAAATGTGTTAATATGGATTTCTGTGAAAGTTGTGTGTATGGGAAACAAAAAAGAGTGAGTTTTGTGAAGACTAGGAAGGAAAATTAAAAGGAGAAATTAGAGCTTGTTCATATCGGTGTATGGGGACCAGCTCAAGTATCTTCCCTTGGTAGCTTTCATTATTATGTTACATTCATTGACGATGCAACTATAAAAGTATGGGTTTATTTCGTTAGACAGAAATCTAATGTATTTCAAACTTTCAAGAAATGGAAATGCTTGGTTGAAAATAAGGCTGGTAAGAAATTAAAATGTTTTAGATCTGATAATAGTGGTGAGTATTGCATTCATGAATTTGAAAATTATTGCTCCACTAATGGTATTTGTAGATAGAAAATTGTTCCAAGGACTCCACAGGAAAATGGAGTGGCTAAATGCATGAATGCGACTATAATGGAGTGTGCAAGGAGCATGAGGTTACATGTTGGGTTGCCCTTATACATGTGGGCAGAGGTTGTCAATGCTATTGTATATTTTTAATTAATAGAGGTCCCTCTACTCCTTTGGGTTGTGGTACTCCAAAGGAAGCATGGACTGGTAAAAAGGTGAGTTATTCTTTTCTCAAAACCTTCAGTTGTGAAGCATTTGCTCACATAGATTCTAAAAATAGAACCAAGATGGAAGCTAAATCAAAGAAATGTGTATTTGTTAGATATGGAATTAAAGAATTTGGTTATAGGCTTTGGGATTTTGAAAATCATAAAATTGTAAGAAGTAGGGATGTCATATTCAATGAGAAATTGGTGTACAAAGATCGATTGTAGCAACATGAGAAGAAAGAAGATGATTATGTAGTGTTGGATGATACTTCAGAAGATGATGTTCCAACCATTCCTCATGATGTGCAACAACTGCAACAACAAATACCACACACACCAGTGAATATTAGATGGTCAACAAGGCAAATTAGACTTCTAGAAAGATTTTCTCCCTCTTTGTATTCTATTTTACTAATAGATGTTGGTGAACCTAAATTTTATGATGAAGTTGTGTAGGTGGATACTAAGATTCAATGGGAGTCTGTAATGAAAGATGAAATGGACTCTTTGTTGAAAAATAAGACATGGGATTTATGTAAGTTGCTTGCAAATAAAAGGGTTTTACAAAATAAGTGAGTTTACAGGTTCAATGAAGATGATTGAGATAAGAAAAAATTTAAAGCCGGGTTAGCTGTAAAAAGATTTACACAAAAAAGGGCACTGATTTTGATGAGATATTTTCTTCTATTGTTAAGATGACTTCCATCACTACTATTTTAAGTATTATGCCTAATGAAGATTTACATTTAGAGCAGCTTGATGTTAAAATAGCCTTCCTTCATGGTGATTTGGATGAAGAGATATATATGACTTAGCCACAGGGATTTGAGGTCACAGGTAAGGAGAAATTAGTGTGCAGATTGAAGAAAAGTTTATATGGTTTGAAGCAAGCAACTCGGCAATGGTATCTAAAATTTGATAGTTTTATGCATGAGCATGGATATAGTAGGTGTCATTTAGATCATTGTGTTTACTTTAAGAGGTTGGATGATGATAACTACATTATTTTATGTTTATATGTTGATGATATGCTTGTAGCTAGGTCTAACATGGATCACATTAAGGGGCTGAAACACAAGTTAGCACATGTATTTGCTATGAAGGATTTGGGGGTAGAAAAAAAAATCCTTGGTATGAAGATTTATAGAGATTGGAAGAACAAGAAATTGATGCTATCTCAGGTTGATTATGTTGAGAAGGTGTTGCAACATTTTTCTATCGAGAATGCTAAAGCTATTAGCACGCCTTTACCAAGTCATTTGAAGTTGACTAAGGAGATGTGTTCCAAGACACAAGAAGACGAGGATAAGATGTCAATGGTACCCTATGCTTTAGCTGTAGGAAGCTTGATGTATGCTATGGTATGTACAAGGCCAGATATTGTACATGCAGTGGGAATCGTTAGCAGGTATATGAGTCATCCAGGAATTGAGCATTGGAATGCAGTCAAATGGATCCTCAGATATTTGAAAGGAACATCCAATAAGTGTTTACACTTTGGGGGCTCTACTACTAATTTACAGGGCTATGTTAACTTAGATTTAGCAGGAAATATTGATACAAAGTGGAGTACTACAAGCTGTGACTTTACTATTGGTGGGGCAACCGTGAGTTGGGTTTCTAGGTTATAGAAGGTTAATGCTTTATCCAGTATAGAGGCAAAGTATGTTGCTACTATAGAGGGAGAAAAGGAGATAATATGGCTTCAATTGTTCTTGGAATAATTAAGACACCCTCAAAGGGATAATTATTTGTTTATAGATAGCTAGAGTGTCATTCATCTTATCAAGAATTCAGCCCTTCATTCAAAGGCCAAACACATACAGTTGTGGTACCATTTCATTCAGTCAGTTTTGGATGATGGAAAATCAAAGCTGGACAAGATACATATGGATGACAATCTAGCGGATATGTTTATGAAGGTAGTGAGAAGGGAGAAGTTGAATTCCTCTTCAACTTTGGCTAGTCTTCTAGACTGAATAGGAATAAACAAACAATAGCGTCCAGGGTGGTTTGATCCAATGGAGGTGCCATGTGGTAGCGGTATTGCTCCAGGATCAATCTCCAAGTGGGAGAGTGTTGTCTAATGTGGAGTCTGATCAGTCTCCAAGTGGGAGATTGTTAGTTTTTTGTGACTGATCATGAAAGACTATACTTCATAAATTCTTTAGGGCTCAAGGTGTTGCCCTCAAAAAGAAAATTTGGGCCCTATTTTATCAAGATTTTGGGCTGACATGTAATTATTAATTGTAACCCTAAAGAGGTAAGAATACTTGTATAAAAGGGCTTAGGGTTAGGGATTGTTTCACTATTGTGATGTGAAATTTGGTTCTTGTGGTAGTATTGATTTATAAGGGATTACAGATTGTAATTAGGTTGTAATCACTAGATTGCAATAATATTGGACTTGTTATTTGGTGGATATAGCCTAGGGATTGGGTGAACCACGTTAAATCTTGGTGTCTTGTTTTCTTTTTTGTGTGTTCTATTATTTGCTGATATTGGTCATATTTGCATGTAATTTTTATTTTTTTCCATGGTTTAATCCTAACACCTGGGAGGTCACCCATCCTAGTACTACTCCAGCTTGAGTGCACTTAACTATGAAGTTTCCTCCCTGGTTAAACCCAAAGCTTGCAACCCCATTTGAAAAACCTTCACCTAGTGTTGTGCCTCATGAACCATTCATTGGAAAGCCCCTTAAGATCATCAATTTATAAGTAGGAGATAATTTCCATAGCAAGTCAAATTGTGATATTGCTATTAGGATCTAACTATGTTATTTTTGAGTCAAACTCATTGACCCGTGTTTCATGAGTAGTGATTCAATATGAATCCATCTCTCATGAGAATAAATAGAACACTTAGGACTCATTGGGTCTAGGTGATGCTCACAAGGGTGATGCATTGAGACTTCCTAGGAGGTCACCCATCCCAAAACCTACTCCAATCTAAGTGCACTTAACTACGAAGTTTACTCCATGGTTAAACCCAAAGCTTGCAACCCCATTTGCAAAATCTTCACCAAGTGTTTTGCCTTATGAACCATTCATTAGAAATCCCCTTAAGCTCATCAATTGATAAATAGGAGATAATTTCCATAGCAAGTCAAATTGTGATATCGCTATCAGGATTTAACTATGTGATTTTTGGGTCAAACTCATTGACCCATGTTTCATGAGTAGTGATTCAACATGAATCCATCTCTCACGAGAATAAATGGAAAACTTGGGACTCATTGTATCTAGGTGATGCTCACAAGGGTGAAGCACTAAGACTTCCTGGAAGGTCACCCATCCTAGTACTACTCCAGACTAAGCATGCTTAACTATGAAGTTTCCTCCATGGTTAAACCCAAAGCTTGAAAATCCATTTTCAAAACCTTCACCAAGTTTTGTGCCTTATGAACCATTCATTAGAAAGCACCTTAAGCTCATCAATTTGACTTGTTGTGGAAATTATATCCTACTTATCATTTGATGAGCTTAAGGGACTTTCTAATAAATGGTTCATAAGGCACAACACTTGGAAAAGGTTTTTCAAATGGACTTGCAAGCTTTGGGTTTAATCATTAAGGAAACTTCATTGTTAATTGTGCTCAGCCTAGAGTAGTATTGGGATGGGTGACCTCCCAAGAAGTCCCAGTGCTTCACCCTTGTGACCATCACCTAGATCCAATTATTCCTAAGTGTTACATTTATTCTCATGAGATATGGACTCATGTTGAATCTCAATGAGTTTGACTCAAAAATCACATAGTTAAATCCTTATAGCAATATCACAATTTGACTTGGTATGGAAATTATCTCTTACTTATAAATTTATGAGCTTAAGGATCTTTCTAATGAATGGTTAATAAGGCACAACACTTGGTGAAGGTTTTAAAAATGGGTTTGTAAGCTTTGGGTTTAACCATGGAGGAAACTTCATAGTTAAGCGCGCTCAGGCTGGAGCAGTACTAGGATGGGTGACCTCCTGGGAAGTCTAGGTGCTTCACCCTTGTGAGCATC